>OMLP01016414.1:0-10504 GCA_900302685.1 Spondyliosoma cantharus
CATAGCGGACCGAAGCGGAGCTAACTAGTAAGCCAGTTTCCAGCTGACTTCACCATACTCGTAGGCAACTGTAAATACTATCAAACCGCAGCGACACTTACCTGTGGCTCGTGTACTTGGTACTGATCCTTTTACGAGGGTCAGTGTTGAGACAAAGCCAGCTTTGTACTGACCCTCGTTACCGAAGCAGTCGGATGTGAAGTGGCTTTAGCACACACACACAAACTTACAGGAGCCGGCACGTTGTTGTTAAAAATGAAACGCAACCACTGTCTCTTCTGTTCTTCTGTAGCTGGGACAGAATATAGGCTGATGTTGATTTTTACAACCAACAACAGAGCAAATTGCGTTTCTAACTCTGAGCGACGACATTGCTAAACACTGCTACCTCACCGCTGGACACACCAAACTTCACCTCGGGGATGAACGCCCCCCTCTCAGATATCTCCTATCACCGTGCAGAGGAGGTCGACCTATGAAAATGACTCCTTTGGTTACATAACGACAGGAGCTGAACCTGAACGGAGCGCCGTTTTACCAGTGGGTGGGCTGCAGAGCCCATGCAGGAATCACTTGTTTTCCTCATTCTGGGAGTTGGCAGGCTCAGGGAGGAAAAGTTTAAACATGTAGAGACAAAAGAAAACGTGTTTTTCACAATATGGGACCTTTAAATCATATTGATTATTATATCGACTTAAAAAAAAAACAATCTTATTAATACTTAAAAATACATATGTTGACACATGAAGGTTCACAGTTGAGTTATGTAAAGCAGGCTTATGATGGAGTTATTGTAATGACCTGAAACTGCGTTGCCTGCATATCTTGGACCCATCTATCAATTTGTCACGAAACAGTTCTATGAGCGGCCACAGACCATAACATATATGTGAAAGACATGAAACAAAGCCTGCAGAAACAACAGGCTGCCAAAAAAAACCTTTCAGTGCTTTCCCCTTAAAAGAGTGGAACAACACCTGAAGGCCTCATTATATCACATGCTGGTCCCAATGAATTTTGTACGTGTGAGCGTGGATTGAACAGCCATACTGTTGCGGACCTCTCCCTGAACTCGGTTTTCTCTGCAGGCATGTTCACTAACAGCTGAGGCCGGCAGGGGTTCTGCCCTGCTGGCCCAGTCATTAGCTCCTCCACAGCTTGCTCCCAAAGCTGTTCTGCTAATGGACGCCAAATAGCCCCACCAATCCCTCCAACGCTCACATAAGGAACTCATATTCATACCACAATGCGGATACGTCGACCACATTTTTCGTTTCCAACATTTTATTACAAACACAGTTCCGTTTCTAAGAGGGACATCAAACAGTAGAAAACACACCTTTTTAACAATAACAAAAAAAGTAGTAATGTAAATAATCATACCAACTATGATAAACACAGTTAATGTTACTTGGGGGGGGGGAGGAGGTTAAGTTGGTGTGATTTTCACTTTTCAAGTGTATGCTGAAATGTCAGTCATTTCTATGCTGTACTGTCTACAGACTGGCAGAAATTAAGAGCTACACGGTAGTGTGATTAAATGTGTAACATGTAAGATATGGCCACTTGAAGAAGGTAGCTCCAGAAGCATAGGGGGAAGCAAAACCACCACCTGCTCCTCACTATACTCTTTGACATAGCCATCTTTGGCTGCAGGTACCAGCTGCAGATAGCAAGTAAGCTAAGTGAGCCATGCAGCCGAGTGGTTGACTGGAGTTTGAAGACAAGGGATACAGTACAGAGGTGATTTACTGTGGCTCTGATCACGACTATGACTCTGGGGGCGAGAAGACAAGCAGGTGGGGGCAAGTGAGGCATGCAGCAGGATAGAAGCGCAAGAGTCAGGCATCAGCATTGGGCGCAAATATATTCACATCTAACTTTGTGAATTGAGGATTTTTCTTGGTGAGATTTGTTTTTGGTGAGTTTTATTTTGTTGATGACAAGTTTGAGTGAAGTGATGAGTTAACTAGACAATAAAGCTCGTCTTAGTTTGGTGAAAGAGAGAAACTTGAATTCATTAGGTGTTCGATTGCGTTTGTATATGTAAAAACATTTCTTTTTTTTGACTTCTTGATTTTGAGACTTTAATTTGGTTGCTTATTGCACCAAAAGCTAAGAGCTTGTGAAATGTAGCCAACACACCATTTGCACACTAGCTGAAACTCAGACAATCACTCATTCAATGTGGTATTACGAGACAGGACGAGCTGGGGCTAGCTGGTTAGCATGCTAACTTTAGTGAACATCTCTGCAACACAATATATAGATGTCTTTCACATAACGTCAGCAACACTGTTGATAATATTTGTTCATTCTGGCCATATCTTACACTTTGCACATTTAATTTCTAAGTTATTGCTCCTGAAACAGTTTGCATTGCATTGAATATAAGTCTGACACGACAGGCACAACCTCACACTTCATTGTCATACATACAGGTAAATGTACTGCATTCAGTAAGTATAAATAGGAAAATCTGTTAAGACTTCTTTTATGTACAATGTAATTACAACTCAAAATGTCCAAATATACCTACAAGTGACAATTAACATAGGTTATCACAGTAAATACGGTTCTTTTCAAAACCTTCACAAAAACCCACATTACACCAGCATTTTCATGGTATAAAAATAAGTTAAAAATCTGCATAAATATTTTACACAAAACAGTTATAAAATATGCTGTTTTTTCTGACAAGGTTACACAAAACAGTTTTTTTTTTCCTTTTTTTTTTTTAACCATTGGGTATTAAGCATATTTTCAGTTTGGTGTTTGTTAAGAAAAAAACATTCATTGAAGTTTTTGATGACCACAAACTTTTAAAAAAAATGTTAGTCCCATTTTACAACACACTTGGCTACAACAGTCATATCAGATATACAAAATTGAAGAGGGAAAACTGGAAAACTGCCGTAGGCCCGAGTTTCACTTTAATCGGCACTTTACTCCCCCCGAGACAGATGAAGAGCGTCCCATGCCGTATAGACAAATGTCCTATGAACAAGCATTTCCTCTCAAGTATCGAGTCCACAGACGACTCCTTACAGGCTGAACACAAAGACATGAGAAAAAGAGAGAGAGACAGAGAGAATGAGTTGTTCTCTGTGTGTCATGAGAGAGATTACAGTGTGAGAAATGGGCTTCATCCTGGATGTACAGACACTGAGCTGACTTCATTTGCAGTGTGTATTTAAGAGCCTTCGCTACAATAACCTACTGAGGTCAATTAATGGAATAATGAAGAACAATCCAAATATGACCTCATGTTCAAGTGAGACTCGGGAAGGCTAGGGTCGTGGCTCTAAGATGGCCAGTTTACCAATTAGCTGGCTTCACGGTACACAGGAACTGTGAAACTGTGGGCGGTAAGAAATCATTTACAATGATGTTTCACCACAGGAGAGTCGAGGCCACGGGTAGTACAGTGAATGCATGAAGCATTACCATTCCATCAAGGCTTCAGCATCGTTTGATCTCCATTATAGCAAAAATAATATGGAAATATAAATGTGTGGGATGCTGCAGTATAGAGTTGTCACAGTTGAGTTAACAAGAAAGAATAAGTCGGCAGCTATGTGTTGTCTGCAGACAGGCCAACTGTGAACTTCAAAAGCTCTGCACGGATGTTGATAAAAGGCAGTTTTATGCATTAGCCTCTGTACATCTGTGACCACATCAGTGCTGCTACAAACTATGAAAAATACCTTCCTAATTAGAAATGCATTCAACAATTCAATTCAAAAGTAAGTAAAAATTCAGTTATTTGTGTGCATGAAAAAATCTTTGAGTTCAAATACTGTAGTTTGCATTTGATTATAATACAGTATAGAATCACTTGCCTACACAATACAGCAAGTGAGATTTCACTGGCAAATTCTGTTGGCAAACAGCAGGAATGAATAGAGGTGTACCTATTGCAGTTTTCTTGATTGATTCCAATTTTTTAGATTCTTAAGTCTGACCTGCCGATTCTGATGAACTGCGATTGACGCCATGGAAAATTAAATTCTATGTTCGTAATGAAACACTGAAGAAAACGCCACTGTGAATGACGGCAAACAGCAGCAAAGACTTACAATGACCTGATAATTTATAGCACACAGACACACGTTTCAACTCACCTCCGCTTCAGCCGCTTCTGAGGAAGTGCTCTGAAAAGACGGAAAATTTGTGAGGTCATTGTGACAGATCATCTTTGGTAGAAATACAATGATGTCATGGGTTTGAGCCAATTTTATGCCACTATGACAAAATGAGAGAACCTCAACATGGAAACATTGTTGAAATAATATAATCCCCGACTGCTACTAGTCTCTCTCTGCTCATCCCATTCATATGTGCTGGGGTTCAAACACCCCTCTATATTTACTGCCACAGACACCAACCACCTCATTTGTTTGGGGATTTCATGCATTAAGACAACCTTGACATAAACTGGCTGAGTGCTGACGGTTATATTCAACTATGAAACCAGAGTCCTGCAGCAGCCCCTGCAGTTATTGAGCCTTCAGTTCTAATTAAAATCAGCCAGCCTGTGTGCTGATCAGCACACTTGTGAGACACATATCTCCGGTCAGATGACCACTTTGTTATTGTAGGTGCATTGCTCCTTTTTTAGGATGCATTTTAAGCTTCTTATTGTGTGCTTTAAAGCTAAATTAGATTTTTCTTCTCAGTGATGAGTGAAGTCTGGCAGAGCTGCACTGGATTCAAATAATATCATATGTTTATTGGAATGTGGTGCACTTAAAGACGGAGAAAATATAGGCTGTGGAGTTACTTTGGACAGTAGAAAGAATTTTCTTTCCTGGTTTAAAATATTTAAATTTGATAATTTATATTTCTAAATGAAGAAAGTGAGTTTGACTGCATCAGTTTCTTTAATCTAATCTTCTGTTTTTTTTCTGATTAATAAGATCAAGCTTGCTCACATGAAATGTAGCCTGAATACTGAAGGTCCGGTTAAGGAAAAATCTCTAAATCACAAGTAACAGGCCTCTTCATTATCATTGTCCGTTTTCTGACAATTAAAATCATACATTGTCTCACATTGTTGATCAACAACATCCTTGAAGGAGTTTACAGAGTACAATGTTTGCCTCATCACACACACACAAAAAAACTGTTTTCTCTGCACTTGTCTTTCTTTAACCTAATTGTCAAGTCGTTGAAGGAGTTGGTGCCACCTGGTGGACCAAAGTGTTAAGGACGCTGCACAAGCACGTACAAACACACACACACACGTTTGTGAGGTATAGGCAAGCGCTTGCAAACACTTTCTTGTGCCATTTAATTGCTTCACAATGAGGATTAGATAATGTTTACACATGGGCAACATGTGTTGGCTAATACAAAACAGATCTGCAGTAGTATGTGGCTTATTGTGTGTCTGTGAGTGCAAAGAAGGGGGTGCACGGTGTGCAAGAGGCTACTGGTGTCATCCCACACGCTCACCTATAGATGTTTGGGTCTAGCAGCATGGCTGTGTCCTGCGGTAACTGGGACAAGTGTACCACTTTAGTCTTCAGCTGTGATCGTTCCGTTTCGTTCACCCACACGTCAGGTAGTCTGCAAGACAAAACACACACGCAGAGTGAGAACGTGTGGTCAGGTTTTGAGCTCTGACAGAAAGAGAGAGAGAAAAGAGAGGGGGAGAGGGATGAAGGTTGAATGGAGCAGGGTGAGAGAGATGGACAAAGAGCCTCATTGAGTCCAGCACACATGTTAACACCTTCTGAGCACTGAGTACATTTCCATAAGTAACATGGCCTTGACTGAAGCACTGGGATTGACACACATGCACACAGGGGTCAACATACACACACACACACACCTGTGTTATTAATTATCAAATCATTTCTACACAATTTTTTCATTAGCTGTTTTTTTACACCTCAAGGGTATGGGATTGGCTGTGATCTTTGACAAGCACACACACGAGCACATCATGTACTGTACTGCTCAGCTGCACCTAACTGTACCCACAGCAGTGTGACCCCCCTGTGAAAGAAGCACTGGTGTGGCAAGTCGAGGTGCAGAGGAAACAAAGAGCTTAGCGAGCTGACTGCGCCTCCCCTCCCTCCTCCAGCCGCCCCGTCTCCACCCTCAGCATTCCCCCCGTCACCATGTGCGTCATCACAGGAGCCCCCAGAGATGCAGACACACACGCACTTACTTGCACACACACACACACACACACACACACACACACACACTGCAGGCGGCAGTTAGGCAAGCAGCCAGCCAACCAGCCAAATCACTCAATCACATGCCTAGTCAGCCCATTCAGTGGGATGGTGTGCAGGTAGTGCGTCGCATGCAGCACATTCAGCGCAATCGGCTGCAGGTAGAGGTGGAACAAAAGAACTAAACAGTGATAGAAAACTGAAGAGAAAAGACAGATGGAGAGGGAAAGCTGAGACGGAGAGACAACAAGTTAAGTGGCTCCTGTTCGTGTACAACAACTAGCTTGAACAGTGGTTTCAAAGCCTTTTATGGCATGTTTAAGAGCCTGGAGGGTGGGGCGAGCCACATAATTACGTAAATACTGTTCAAGAATCCATAGTAATGTTCTTATAATCTTCCAATGTCCCACCTGCGATGGAGCTTGAAATCAAACAATTTGCACTTCACTATTTGATATTTTTGTCCGTTCATTTTTATTAAAAACATGCACACAGAGACACAGATATGAATCTATAATGGCATTCAGTAGAGCGAATATCTCTGCCAAGGTCAAACAGTCACCTTTTGTACATTTAATTGTTTTGTTTTTTATTAAATGAGATATGCAATATTCTCTGAGAAATTTACAAAAATGTGAAAAAAGCCCCATATTGATATGTTAAAGAAAGGGAGAAAAATAATTCCTGAAGCTGTCCCTTTATCAGCATCTACTCTGGGCCGGGACCCAACCAACATCCTAGTTTGGTGGAAATACATTAAGTAATTTTTGTGTAATCCTGCTCACAAACCAACCAACAACAAACATACAAAAAAAGTGCCCAGGGCCAATTTCAGCTCTCCATTCATGCCATGAAGTAGGGTTGGGTAATTTCTGCCGAATTAGCATATGACGATGTCGACAGTGAAACATCGTGATGGACGATGACATTGTTGTTTATCAGTTTGCGGCAGCGTGTCCCCTCAGTGTTGTCGTAAAGCAGCAGTTGCATATTAGCTCACCACTGTAGCTACATGAATATTCAACTGTCTAACCCTGCAGAGGAAACTATTTTCTGCAACCAAGTCATCATATACATCCCTGTGCCAGGTTTAAAAGTGCCCTTGTCTCCACACCACATGTCTGAAACTTAGCTTTGTTCAGATTCATATGCATAAACCAATGTTGGCCGACTAGCCAAGGAAGCTAAGCTAACAAAACTGTGTATAACATGACAAGACTGAGCGAAACAGCAGCCCGTGGGAAAAGAAACACCACTGCGACAAATGTAGCAGAGTGTCTTGGGATCGCCTAACTGAGCTGGTTTGAGTCAATAGCAGAAAACAACTTTCACCTTAAGAAACTGTGAGAGGAACACTACAAATCAAAAGTTCTAGGAAAAACAAAAACTGAAATTAATAAACTTTCCCATACCCATGTAGAAGGAATAATGATTAAATTACTTAATACATAATTATTTCTAAATTAAATACTGTAATTTGAAACTGTTGTTAGTAAAGTTTCTCTCTTTTTTGACTCAGCAGCACATGGCAAAAGTGTGACTATCCCCTTTAATGGTGGGGAGAGCAAAAAGAGGAAGTTGAGAAGAGGCAGGGACAAGACAAGAAACAGTCCCCTTCAAAGCAGCTTTAAAGTTTGGGTTACCCTCGAGTTAGTGTCCTTGTGCAAAGCAAACCTCAAATGACAGAGGAGGACCTGCTGAGTGTTAAATATGCAATAAACACCCATGTGTGATTGTGTGTGTGCTCGTGTTCCACTCCAGCGCGACTGTAAATATGTCTGAGCAAGTGTGCTGTGGTACTGATGAGTGATTATTTTCTGATGGATGAGAGGGCTGCAGTGAGGGGGTCAGCATGAGACACACACACACAGATTTTCAAAGAACTCTCCACCCAAAGACTCCATTCAGTCAAACCAAGCCAAATAGAGACAAATGGATTTATTTCATTTTCCAGAGGAGACCGTTATTTGGCTTGCTTCTTTATGAGACAGAAATGTATACTGTGAGTGGGGCCTCTGTGGGGAGAGCTACTGGGGGTGCCTGCCAGAGAGAAGCCCAGTCTTCCAGGCTAGATTGATGGCTGGCTCCAGGCCTTGAAGCTCCCATTGGTGACAGGAGCAATAAGTTCATCACAAAGCAGCAAAGTGTGTATTAAATTGCTAACACATTAGCTTTATATGGAACTCCTGGACTGAATGCAGGAGGAGCTCAATATCCTTATAAACTGCATCCTTCTGCAAATAATGTGAGTGCAGGTTCATAGGGATGGTTCAGGGATTGCAAAATAATGGCAGCATACAGAAGACTGCCAAAAGATTAATATGTTTGGTACCCAGATAAACCTCTCAACTTTCCCATTTACTCTTAAACCTGTATGTGCTATGTGCAAGGTTCATCTATGTTGAAAAGAAAAACATGTTTGGCAGAAGGTTAAAAGATGCTGGGGACCTGCACCGATACCTTGATACCCTGACCGTGTAGTGGCCATTTTGTTTATTCCATCCCCATCAACACCTTCACCAAAGACACTTATGTTTGTTCACATGTAACATTATAATGTAAAGTTACATGACATAGATCATTGGATGACCTAACCTTACCTAACTAGCTAGCAAATGTATAAAGACAACCTAACGTTACATTGAGAGGAGCTAGCCTGATGTCAGATCACCGACATCAGGCAGGTTTTGCTTTCTCCTTCTAACGTTAAAAAAAGATCTGGAAAAGGACAGGTAGGTTGGTTGCTGCCATGTTTCTAAGATAACATGAATTACTGCAGGCCAGAAAAGATCAAGGCTTTTCTGGAGGGTGGATGCAGCTTATTCAAAATATTTCTTATGAGCTTTAGAACAATTCATTAAGTGGATTACCTTTCAAATTACTTCATGGAGCCATAATCCTAGTAGAACAAACTGGGCTTATTTCAAAATGTTCTTACACACATAATTGTGCATCAGGCGTACATCATTGGATTTGGAATTATCAATGGATTTAGATGCATATGCACAACTACTCAAGTAGTTGTGTGCAAGCATTAAAATTTCAATGAAGCAAAAACAGCATCTGTAGTTACTGTTTTTCAGACTTGGTGCTTTTTCATTGCCTGATATCCACTCTTTCCTGCAGCTCTTTAAAGGTTCAGTGCCACTGTGGGACACGTTTCCTGAAACAAAAATTTGGCCTCACAAAATTTCAAGTCTGCAGGGAAGAAAACTGCAAAAACAAGTTAACATAAGTGTATGGTTTCCTTAAAAATGTTTTAAAAAATCTTAAATTCACAACCTAAAAACAAGACCAACACAGATCAACCTCACAGTGGCCTTCCACAGGGTCATGCCCTGGGTTAAGTAATGACCAAACAAGCATATATGTGACGGTTAATGTTGAACTTAATGTTAAAGACCTATAATATTGTTTCATTGCAATTAAAACAACAGAGCAGTTCCTTCCTTTTTTCCCTCCGTTTTATAACACACACTGCAGTGAAGAGCTTTCTTGCAGTTCTGTTTTCATTATTCTCTAACCTATAGATCTGATATGCATCCAGTTATTTGGCAGGACAAAATGATTCTCCCTACTTAAGCAATATCACAGCAGGAATGCAATTAAGCTAGCACAAATTGACCTACAAATGACTAATGCATACCCACTGGCTACAAGCTCAGAAGCCACTCATATACTGCTGCTCCTCCAAGATCAAATATATGTACAAAGACTGGGAAGTACTTTCACAACTCCAGTGGATGCTGTCTGCACACCCATTAATGTATTTCTGATGGCCTACTTATTGTTGCAAATTTGATGTGACCATTTCTGACAATTTGAAGTACCCTGGAGTTTTTTTTCCTACCTTGGGAGTTGGGGAGGTTTACATAATTGTATTGTGTGTATATATATATATATGTGTATACATACATACGTATGTATACATACATATATATATATACATACATATATATATATACATACATATATATATATATATACATACATATATATATATACATATATATATATATATATATATATATACACACATATATATATATACACATACATATACACATATATATATATATATACATATATATACATACATACATACATACATACACACACATATATATATACACATATACATACACATATATATACATATATACATACACATATATATATACATATATAAATACACATATATATACACATACACACACACACACATATATATATATATATATACATATATATATATATATATATATATATATATATATACATATATATATATATATACATACATATATACATATACA
>OMLP01016415.1:0-13037 GCA_900302685.1 Spondyliosoma cantharus
CCCTTCATTTTTCTAACAAGCAGAACTAATTACAGGATCTGCCACGACGTTGATTTCCCACAAGGCAATGCTCACCAGGACTAAGCCAAAATTGCTTCCTCTTACCACCCCCCCTCCCACGGACCAATCAGAGTCAGGCTTTTGGGAGACAAATAGGGGAACAAAAAACTGCTGTGTCATTTTTACAAGCGAACGTGATCACGCAAAGCCGGGTTCGATCAGGAACTGGTCCCTTCAGTTTCATCCCTGTGAGCGCTAATAAGTCGCCTTTTTTCCTGCGTTACTGACTCTTGAGTTAATATTAATGCTCCACAAATGATGCACTCACCAGATTACATTCAGTCATAATAATGTTTTAGCTGAGTCAACACAAGAGGAGCGGTAACGACCTCCTGCGAGTCTGATCAAATGTGCAGTTTGTCGTTCCCTGACGGATCAGAGCCGCGTTTGATCTGTGAAGAATAAAAGGCTGAACGCTGCTTCTTGTTGTTGTGATTCCAGCAAACGATGAGCAAAAAGTTTCTTCCAGGAGTCGGTATTTATATTCTGCAGCGTGTCCGCCGTGCTCCTGCCGCAGCGCTCTCTGCCCCAGATTCACGCCCGCAGCGTTTTTGATAAAGTTGTATATTGTGTTTTGTGGATAACTTCACGCAGACAGACTCTGTGATACTACGGGCAACGCGCTCTGAAACTCCCGTTTACTGACATCGTTGTCAATATCATTAGTGAAGCGGACCTCAGCCCTCACAGGATGAGGAGTTCAAGGGAATGGGAAAGCAGACGCGCTCGCTCTCCGACCTGAGATGGTTCTGACTGCTCTCAAACGTAATGTGCAATAAAGCTGCAACACTCAGTCGATAAACCAATTAATCAATCAAGAGAAAATGCATCAACATCCATCTGACAATCAATTAACTGCTTTAATCATTCATTTCTTTGGGATAAATGTCAAACCGAGACGTCACTTTGGGGTCTCAGGAATTCTGATGAGCCTCTTTTCACAGCTGACATTTCATAGACTGAACTACAAATCAATTAATACTGAAAATAATCGTTATCTGCAGCCCCTGTATGCGATGACGACGCTGTGGGACAGCTGAAGAGGGAAGCAGGGAGCTCAGACTTGATATTCAGGCTCAAGTCCCACAGATCTGTTTTTATTTTGGTCTTGTTTTAATGGATAAGGCGGGTCGATAGATCCCAGTAAACAACAATATATTAGTCCATCGCTCTAATGATCTTCCGAGCCCGTCTGTGGATTTGAGCCCATTCGCTCAAACTGAAGATCTAAATCTTAGAGAATAGTTCACAGATATATAGTTTCACTCGGTAAAAATGCTCAGTCATTTGCATTTGTTGGGGACTATTTTCAGCTGCGGATTAATACACATTCAGTGCTCTAGCTAAGTTTATAAATGCAGGACGATGTTTGTGGGACCGTGAGTCCGTCTTTACAGCAGAATGACAAACACTTTGTCCTGAACTTGTAAATTAAAAGGGGCAACATGTAGGAATTAGCCGCCACTCCAGTTCATACTCCAAACTAACAGGGGACAGCATATCACCAGAGTAACCGCTAACTGCTGCTAACTGTAGCTGCTGTTAGCTAGTTAGCTCAGTTAACCGTGCTAACTTCACAAAACTGTTATTTCTTCAAATTTTGTTCAGAATTTATGATCATTTTTGTTGCGTCACATCCTCCACGAGCTTTAACGAGGTGCTGATCACTGTCAGCAGACTAAAAGGTAAAAAACAAGTAAAGAAAACATTTTGTAAATGTTATTCTAATCAAAGAAAACACAATATGGAGCCAGAGTGTGTAACACAATTTCAATTTTCATATTAAAATATGTTACTTTAACAATATTTTGACATTCATTTAAGTGCACTTTCACTTCTTTAGCTGCATTTGTTCAGTTTTGATGTAGTTTTTGATCAATTAATCTGGATTTGTTTAGAATCCACATTTGCATAACTGGCGGAGAGGAGTGTGATATCAGTATTTGGATAAACAACTAAATCCTGTTATCTGGATCTATTCATTTCGCAGTTCGGGGATTTGATGCCACGAAGAAACAAATATCATTAGACTTCTTGTTAAGCTCAATTTCAATGTTGTTATATTCAAATATTCAAGAAAAGCACACATCGTCAAGAGATGCATGTGTCACTGCAGCAGCTATTACTTTATAACACCTCAATCACGTAATCCTGACTGACTTACTCTGTTGTTTCGCTGCTTTGTCAGCACTTTAGCAGCCACAAAAGAAGACAGAGAGCAAAGCGTGCAGAGGAAGCTTCCTGCCGGTCAGTCAGGATGGACAGTCACATTTGGCACGGACGGCTCTATGTGCTGATGGAGCCCTTTCAGGTCACCTTGGTGGGCTCTGAGTGGGGCCGGGGGTTGAGGGGCAGCCTCATGCATCACTCGTCCGTCACTGATGGACACGAGTGGTAACCCTCTCAGACGAGAACAGAGGAGGAGAGGCTTTCAGCAGATTCGCCGAGCCCCAGAGCGTTTTCTAATTAGCTCATTAGAGACTGTCTGATTGCAATCACTTCCATTTTAAGAGTTTACCTTCTCGAATTCGGTTTAAAATTCTCTATCGGCGCGGGTGTCAGGTCCCTCCGCAACCGTGAGATCTATGCAGCAGCACTCCCTGGATTTCCCAAATACGGGTATTACATGAACTGCGACTGCCGGAGCTGATGTAATGCTCAGCTGCCGCAGCTTAGCCAGGCTGATGTTGAGGGTCAAAAATCCCCCCGAGGAAGGAGTTAAGTATGTAAGGCCGGCTAGTCCCTCGGCCAACGCCAACCATATGCACGGTTTCCATCTCGCTGTGGTTGTGTGTGTCATTTCATACGCCCACGAGATAGGGATCTCGGTGCCCTTCACATGATGCTTTTACAGTGCAGTTACATTAGCTAATTCGACCCCCCGCTTTCAAAAATAGCCCGTGATCGATACGGCTTTCAGTTTCTTGCAAGCCTCAACGTTTCACCTTCAGGCTCTCCCTTGGAAAAAAAAAAAAAACAGAACAAAACAAACCAAAACAAAAGAAAAAAAAAAAAGCAGCAGCATTCTCTCGTTTCAAGTTCTTCAGAGTTTCTTTTTCCAGCGCGGGCCGGCGTTACTAAATCTGGACGCACATGTGCCGTGACCTTCAGCAGACGAGGGTCACATTTTGTCATCCGTTCCAATGATTACAGCAAAAATAAAATGTATACCTGGGACTCTGAATGCTTGCTAGTTGATGCAGCTAAAATTAGCCAGTGGTTCAAACGGCGGACCGATCAAATAGAAATGGCAGCAGTCAAAGCTGGAGCCGGAGTTACTCAGGCTGTCGAGGCCACATCGACACTCAGGTGAGCATTACGGGGGATTTGGGCCTATTTAGAACGATCTGGCGTTTCATGTCTATGCCAGGTAGCGCCTTAAATCAGCTGAGCACAAGGTATTACGGGTATTGACATGACTGCACTTTACAAAAGAATCACCAGAAGAAGAAGAAGGACTGAAGGTGAGGTTGAGAGAGTGCAGCCACTGTTACTTCAAGGTGCTGAAGAGCAGCGCGGTAGAGACGGTGCTGTCCATGGTGCTGCACCACCAGCAAACACTGGGCTCAGTGTGGCTGCAGAAAACAAGCTAGCTTAGCTTCACCTGCCGGGTTTTCAAACCTGGGGTCTCACTCAGCACTGCGAGCTACTTTACAACAACATGAATCCAGAGCGATAACACGTTTCTGCTCTGCTTGTGTCGTCGATAACTCAGATCTACCCAACAGCGACGCCTCGGATTAAAGCCGTCACCCTCAAATGTCGTGATGTTCCCACTTCATTGCTTCCTGACTGACAGAGGAAATGAAAATCCGGAGGGCCACATTAATTAACAAGCTAATGTTAGCATCCAACCACTTTCAATGTCTATTGAATACATGAATTTAAGCACTGGATGTAATCAAATGTTGATGTTAGCCAGGAGCCGGTTGAAAGCTAACGTTAGCTAATGAGTATTCGAATATGTCGCAACCTGGAACGCAGCCTCTGACGTCACCCTGAAGTGTGATGTCAGAGGAAAATGGCGGCCGTGTGAAGAAGGTCCACTGGCATCAGAGGCGAGTCCAGACGTCTTTCTTTTCCTTTTTTCTGAACCTCTGAAGTGGATCAACTCACAGCGGCTTTACTTTGCATGTGTAATGCGAAAAATAATAAGCTCCAGTGTTTTAATTCTTTTTAAAGCAGACTACACTGTTGTTCTGATAATTACACGGACTCTGTAATAAGTGACAGCGTGACCTTCAAGCCGCTAACGGCGGTGAGGAGGCGGTGAAGAGCCGCGCCGTCGGCTCCGATAAGAATGGAAGGAGGAAGCCAAATACTACAATAACCAATCCAGGGCGACGTGAAGCAGCCATCAGCACCTGCGATGCAAACGAGAGCTTCACTCCCACAATTATCACCACTGAACGCAATTAAATTGGATCGGACAAAAGCGGAATAATTGTGGACAGCAGAAGGAGAGGCGGCGGAAGAAGACCCGACACGGTGCGCTCTGATTGGCCCGTCACCGCATTCTGAATGACGCCTTTATCTTTATTGACTGCTGGTCCGACGGCCCAGACACGAGGTAAAAAAAAACCTCCGAAAACCTAATTACTGGCTCAACGCTCGCGCTCTCCCCTCCCCCCCTCCCCCTCCTCAGACAAGGAGCCACAGCTGGAGCAGATGATAAAACTTGGACTCCTCATCGTCATGGTGAGATCAAAGTCGCAGGCTTTCTATTTTTAAATTATTGGACTCCGTTGTCGCTGGCTGAGCTCGAGCGCCAAGACAACTCTATTTCTCTCTGTGGGTAGGTATGTGTTTGCAGCTGTGTGTGCATGTATGACCTTAAAATCACACCAGTGAGCCTAGATATTAAAAAAAAATTGGCTCCTTTGCGTTTTATTTTCATTGATAATTTAGGCACCAGAGCAGCTATTAATCCTCTACTTTCTGCATTCTGTATTTTTAG
Source organism: Spondyliosoma cantharus (assembly GCA_900302685.1). Classification (NCBI taxonomy): domain Eukaryota; kingdom Metazoa; phylum Chordata; class Actinopteri; order Spariformes; family Sparidae; genus Spondyliosoma; species Spondyliosoma cantharus. The sequence continues at coordinate 5,018 of OMLP01016415.1, forward strand.
TCAAGTAATATTTCTACTTTAATGACCTTGGGCCTCCACGAGAACACACACAGGCTATGTTATCGACTTCCACCTATTTTTTTCATTCAGTTTAAACCAAGGTCACTTCCACAACTTTCCGTTGAAGGATACGAACATGAATATTCACCACTTTCACAGAAATACACATTCACTGCAGAAAGAAAATCCACTCAAGCTCAGTCATGGCAGCGTCAACGTGTACGCGGCCGAGAATAAAATAAAAATGAGGTTAATATTTCTGGGTATTGTACAAACCAGACTTTCACTGTAATTAAAAATGAATATTTCAAGAGGAATTTCCTAGAAATTAGCTTGATAGCTGCTTTTACTACCGCAAAATCCAGCCTGAAAGAAGCAATCTGAGGCAGATGTAGTTTATAATTTGGTTGGAGTTCAGCGGGGCACATCTGGATTTTGCTGAAAATTAGGCTGACATCCGTCATAATGGGAGATAATCCCATGAACACGTCACACGACAGAGCGAGTGGCGAGGTCCACTCGGTGCAGCCTGACATGGTGGTGTGTGAGGTGGGGTTACACCGGGATTCGAAATAAAAACTAAAACACCTTGCAGTGTGCGACAGCGTGTTTTATGTGTGAATATACGGGCGGTGCACAGCGTCAGCGCCGGTGCCCGAGCGTCCAAATGCACAGGGAGGAAACAGCAGTCTGCTCCCTGCACAGAACCCGCCTTGTAACTGATCTTTGAAGCGCATCCTGATGGAAGATCTCGCCTCCGTGACGCTATTTATAGCCCGGTAATACATCAGAGGTCGCACCTTCCATCCGAGCAGAACCAACATCTGCCTCGATACACGTTGGCTTATCCAACATTGACAATAGCAGGCAGAATCTAACTTGGAGTCCACTCTGTCAGCATGTAGAGACTTTTTTTTTTTCTTGTCTGATTCACTTTCTCCATCACACTACTTCATGTAAAAAAAAAACACGTATATAATGAAATATAGCTTAATTACACATTGTAAGATGAGACGCGCTGGTTGTTTGTGATGTGTTGTCAGACGTGGTCCAAATGACAGACAGTGACTTCATCATCCTGACAGACAAACTGACTTCTGGTGTGTCATAACAAGTGGAAGAGGGGCTCGTCACTCCCCCGTCTTTCATGAGACCACAGAGCACAAAGTGCTGGCTAATCTGATCTGCCCGGGCGGCTATTTTCAAAAGCAGCCAGTCAGTCCATCAGCCAAACAATGAGAGAGGCCACAAGATAACAAGATAAGCCCGGGCCGGGCCTGGGGAGGTGGTCCTGAGGAGGGGGCGAGGGGGGACGCACATATGATGACCCTACTAATGCCAAGTACAGGCTGAGCAGCCCATAATGAATCTGACATCTTTGAGAGGGTCGACTCCGTCACGACTGCTATAAAAACAAGGTGGCGCAGATCTGAATGGTGAAATGCTACATTTCATTAGTCACTGTGGATTGTGGCGAAGATGCCAGCATTGACTGGCTCGGCTTACTGGTCTGTTTGTTTTTGTTTTTTTGCAAACAGACAAAAAAAGAAAAGGATTGGACAAAATGATCAGTTGGACATCAGCGTCGGCCCGCAGAGCCAACTCGAGTACTCATCCGTCGCTTTCCAGTGAAAAATGCCCAAAGCAGCAACAACTAAAGCTTAATCGATCTAAAGAACACTAAGTGCCGTTTATTTTGATTGTCCGTTTCAGTCGTTGCTCAAGCAAAACATTTGCTGGTTCCAGCTTCTGAAATGTGAGGATTTGCATAATTTCTCTGTCGTTTATGAAGAGCATTTGGGTTTTGGACTTCTCATTGGACAAATGAAGCAATCTGAAGACATCACTTTGAACTGCGATGAGCATCTTTCACATTTTAAAAAGAAATATGTTACAGATTTTTTATTTTCTAGGATTAATCAGCAGATGAATCCATAACGAAATCGTCTCTCGAGCTGTTCATATTCATATTCCTCCATCTTGCGTTGGCGTAATCTCCCCAAGCAAACTAGTAGCCTCGAGCTGTTTTGTGACCTTGAACTGTGTCTCCGCGATCTGTGCGATGAGGATTTACCGAGCGCGTGGGTGTGCGATGCGTTCGGATGGCGCGGGGAAAAAAGGCCTCGTGCGTGTACGACCGGCTTCAGCCGACGAGTCACCGAGTGAAGTGTTCAGTAATCAGACCTTTGGGCATCGACTCCGTCCCGTTAAGTCACCGACCCCACCAGCAGACTAAGCAGCTTAACTGTGAGAGAACGTGCCACAAATAAGAGGAGCGATACAGTAAAATGACGCCATCTTTGACCTATGGAGCCTCGCAGCTCGCAGGGCCAAGATGTGTGACAGTGAAGTCACCCGGGGGGGGGGGCTGACTTGACAGATGTGACAAGATAACAGCGGCACACTATATATACTGCACACACAACAAAAACACACGACTGCAGCCTCATATTTTAAGCCTCACAAAGGTAGTATTCGATGCAGGGATATTGCCTTAAAGCCCTTTCCTCTTACATCAGTATTAAATCAGTATTTTCAAATATTAACTCCTCTAAACTCGTGTCTGTCAGATGCGTTTCGGATTGGGAAAGGGTTGTGAGAAGCAGATGACAGCAGGTGAAATCCAGGCAGTCTGCAGGGTCTCGTCTCGGGGGAGACGGGGTGGCAAGGGTGGCAACCTCACTCGCCGGGCTGAGGCGGAGCGCCCTTGTTGTGAGATTAACCCGCGGCTAAGCACTCATTAGGTAAACAAAGGTATTAGGCTCCAATCAGGCCGGAGCTAGTAGGTAAATACATCCTTCCAACATCTGTTCGGGTCAAAGATGGACGAATAAAACCACATGGCGTGCAACTGGGATCAACTGGATTACACAAGTTTATGAAAGTTACTTTATAATCATTAAATACGAGCTGAAGCTGCTGTTATCAATATTTCATATGCACAGGCGATCGACGGGGTTTCACTGTGTGGTTCACCCTCACTTGCACTTCACTTTCAACCGTGCCAGACGGCAGACAGCAAAGTTAGCAACCAGCTGGGGAAACAGTGAAGCGTTTATATTGCACTTACTCCATTAGGTGGCCAGAAATATTGACCTTACTCTCAGGGCGGCCATTTTCCTCTGAGGTGGGGAAGCTCGAATGCTGGGATTATGTTATGCTGCTGTGTTCCTGGTCGCAAGTTGCATAAACGTACGAAATCTGAAAGATTGTTATCAATTTACAGATCGGATCGTGAAAATCTGGAGGGGCAGTTTTTTCAAGATAAAACAACATGTTTGAGAACTATTAGCTAACGTTAGCATTCAACCACTTCCTTGCTAACAAGTGATATTTATTCAGTTTGGTGTTCACAACTTGTCTCACAAAACAAATTGGAAAATGAATTCCCCAGTTCTGAGGGTGTTTATTTGGCGGTGCAACCGGAGTTCATGTTCCGCCTCCCAACCTAATGATTTATTGACCGGGAGCTGAGCTGACTGCAACTTTGCGTCAAACTGTCATCACCAGTGGTCAGCAGTCACGGCGATAATGGATTTCATGAGGATTTGAAAACTGCGGGAGCGTTCGTGCGGGCACATGTCGCCACTCCCCAAAACTATGTGATGTCCTGAACTTCCATCCATCCGCCTGGAACGCGGCGCGCTGAAGGGAAATGCCTCTTCTCTCCTGCTTTTCTGTAATTCCACGTCAGTTTAAGTGCAGGGGGGAATTACGGAGCGTTCATTGTTGCGTTAACTGGATTGCGAGATTATTGCAGATTACATTTGATGAGGCTGACCGTTGAACCGCCATAAAACAATGGCTTTAAATAGACCCCAGCATCCACACTGAGATCTGACAGTTCTGTTTGCGTCGTATTGATAATGTCGCGCCTCGTCCCTGACACCTCTGATCTGTCAAACGATCGGAAAAAGCAAAGCCCTGCTCTCACCATTTAACGCTCCGCCTGCGAGCTAAGGCATTACTTTTGAGACAATAAGAGGAACAAAGCCGTCTATTTTTACGTCGCCGGGAGCAGAATAAACAAGATGCACGAAAGAAACTCTTGATCTCAATAAAAGAATTATTTAAAAAAAAGAAAGAGAGGGGGAGAGAGTGCAGCACAGGCCGTTATGTAATGAGATGAAAGTCAGCGGTCGCAGACAGTCCAAAAAATGACGGATGACTTCTAAATGCAGAACATCACACTTCTGTCCGTGTTACTCTAAATTCACGTGGTATTTTTTAGCGCACATTGCCGACTAAGCGACCTGGCGCATCTTTAGGGTGACGCCGCTCCTCTGTAGCTGCTGACTGCCCTGCGACGCAAGACACGCCGGGGACATCCCAATATCATAATGCGTGAAATAATCTCAGGGAAGCCCATTTTAATCAAGTGTTGAGTTCAAGGGCGTGGCGTCAAATGACATCCCACCGTCCTTACAATGCAACACTTTACACCTGGACAGGATTAAGGACACCTTGGAGCTCAGTCGTGACAGGGGCATGATTGAAAAAGAGCCGCTCTCAGCTCATAGTAGAGAATGTCAGGTAAATATAGAATGGCAACAAAAGCCCAAAAACCCAGAGCCTCTGTTCTGAGATCGCTTGCTCATGCTTGTCTTTAGTCATGTATGAACTTACACCCACACGCACGCACGCACGCACGCACGCACGCATGCACGCACGCACGCCTGCTAAATTGCCAATTAAATCCCAAAATAACATTTGTGTCTTGAAATACGCACGTCCCCAAAGTGTCAAAGCTTGATTAGGAAAAAAAAAAAAAAAAGGGTGTTTAGATGATTATATTCTAATAATATTTTTGCCTTTACTAGTTCTTATTAACCCCGTAGACCCAGACCACGCCATGAAAGGAGGTTAACTCGCAACCTATATGTGGTGAAACAATAAGCAGAGCGGAGCAGGAGAGAGAGGAGAAGCTTAATCTGCTGCGAGCGTCACAGGAGATGAGACATGATGTCGGGGTTTGATCGACTCATCCGTCTCGCACTGTTCCCCCCCTCCATCAAAAGTTGTTTTTCCACTCACACACACACACACACACACACACACGCACGCACGCATGCATATGGCTCTGTTGGCCAAAGTACCCACAATCCATTGCAGCTCAAGGTCACCTGAGTCTTCTCTGGCACTCAGCCTGTGCACTTCAGTTCTCACTCTTTTCTTCCTCATAAGCCCTTGATGAATTAAGTATGGCGGGAATAGGACCTATTTTCACGCTTGCTCCTTTTTTAATAAAGACAGAGGCTTTAATTTTAGCATCGCCGCATATCAAATGGAGATGTTGGCTGCTTCCTCGAGAGTTCCCCCGCCCCCCCAAAACATTGTGTAACCTGCAGTTTAAATATCCTTTATGTACTTAGAATAAATCCAGATTTAATTAAACCTTTACAATGCAACTTTCTCCAAATTTCATTTCCATTTCGTGTAACAAAAGAAATCTAAATCCTCCCAGGATAATCTCTACACCGGTATCAAATTGCACTGCAGTGTCTTTTGCCCTCAAGTGTCATTGAGGGAGTGAATCATATGTGGAGTGAACGTAATGATTTCAGCTGTTCTTGTCTAATCAGTGTTTCTGCAACTGAGCAAAAAAGTTAAATACGGCTCTGAATGACGGAGAGAGCAAACCGAGACTACCACAGCCGCCCTGAAGCCACTTCCTGTTTGTGGCTCGCCTCATCACGCTGTGTGTGCTTTTGCGTGTTTGAGCAACATTTTAAGCAATATTTATGGAGGAAATCTTCAACTAGGGTAAAAAAAAAAAAACTAGCTCCTGAGATATTCCAAGGGATTTGTTTCTCAGACCGGGACACAATTTGAAGAGCTTAACCCAGAATTACACATTTGGGCCTGTTTTATTAATCCAACAGTGGAACGCCAGTCCTGTGCAGCATTCGCTTGAAGCCCATCGAGTTTCTCTTAGTTTACTCGTTCTTAAGTCATGAACATGAGTGACATCGGCTTAGTCTCTTCAAACAAAGGCTACGGTATGTTTGGCATCGGCCGTTGCGTATCGAATGATCTTTGAAAATGGTCGTTGATGAGAACATTAAAAAAAAAAGAAGATGCGAACACGTAAAAGCGCGTCCTCACTAACAACTGAAGCATTCGGCATAGTCAGCCCGGCGTTCTCGTGCCAGAGGAGACACTGAAGGTCGTTTCTATCAGCAAAAACACTAAAACTCATCACAGCATCCTATAAAATGGTACTTTCAGGAGAGATGGTGGTGAAGGGGAAGTGGGAGAATAATGATGCGGGTGAAGAAACCAACTCACCTTGGGCTGCACTGCTACTTCTACCACTTGGTTCTTGCTCATGCAATCTTTGACGAAGTGCTCGACTGTACTGTTGAACTTCATGAAGATCACGTAGGCGGCGTAGCACGAGAGCAGCGTGACACTTTCCCACACGGTGATGATGTTATCCAGGAAGAAGATAATGAGCAGGACCAGATCCAGGATGTAGAAGGAGACGTCGCGGAAGAGCGGCCACCACGTGAGGTTGAGGATCTCCTTGGAGAAGATGGCGCACATCCCGATCACGAAGAGGATGTTGAAGACGGCCGAGCCGACGATGGTCCCGATGCCCACGTTGCTGTGTGAGATGAAGACGCCGATGATGGAGGTGAAGAGCTCCGGGGCTGAGCCGCCTGCCGCCATGAAGGTGGCGCCGGCTACGTCATCCGAAATGGTCAGCTTCTCTGTGATGACGGTCAGCGCCGGGACGAAGAACTCGTCGCACACTATGGCTAAGGCGATGAACATGTAGATCATGCCGAACATGTGGAGGACCACTGCTCCTTGGCGCCTCTCCGCGAGGGTGAAAAGGTCTCTCGGGTACTCCCCGTGGCTCTCGTTGCCATCTGCTGTAGATTTCATGGCTATTGGCATGTCGGCTGACACATTCGGGTCCTGCTGAGGTGGGGTGAAAAGTAGAGTCCTGTGGGGGGCCGACTGGTGGAGTCTCTCCTGGGGGAGCACTGGCTCACTGAGACCCCCTGAGCTCCAGGTCAAGGCACTGAAGGAGACGGCACTTAAAGCCACCAGGCTGAAGACGAACCATAAAATCCGTACTGGCCTCAGCCGTTTCCGCAGACACCGGTGGGTCTGCCGCTTGCAGGCGGCGCCCAACATGGGCCTTCGCTCCAGTGAATGCATGCAGGGTTGATCTGGATCCATGTTCGTGGTGTCCTCGCTCTCAAAGGCTATAGGTAAGGAAGAGGGGAGGGTGGGGAGCAGGTTTTACCGGAGACAATGCATGGCGTCGTCTTCGGTTTCAAATGAGTTGAAGAGATCGTAGGTGCTTTCCAGGGTCTGGTTTGCCAAATGATGTCTTCATATTAGCCTCTGCTGGACAACGTCAAAAGAACGAGGAAGAAATCAATCATTGAGGCAGGAGAGACTCAACACATTATGATAGAAGTAAAGCTTCAACAGCACAGACACACACAGATACTTCACACAGATTCTCCTCCTGATTCATTCTCCACACCTGTCTTTAAATGAATTAAAAACACAAAATGTAATAAACAGATGTAATAGCCGGATTAACCAATAATCGTTTGCCGCTGTGGAAAAAGTCAGCGACAAATCCGGACTAATCTACTCCTGACCCCTGCCCAAAAATAGCTCCGTTCAGATGTACGGAAAATTGAAATGAAACAGGAAATTCTTCATCACAATGTCGTGCAGGCGTGTGTGAAACAAACTGAGTTTCAGAATCATCCCTCTCTCTCTCTCGCTCTCTCTCTCCAAACACATCTCTGTAATTAAGTTGAAGGAAAGAGTGCATCCTGTCCGGTGTGCTCATGTGTTGGCCTCAGCAGACTTACATATTTTTTTTTCTCCACAATTTCAAGTGACTCCGGTTCAAATCAAACCACCAAGCTGAGGCAGCCAGACAGAAACTTACATCCTGCTGCTTTAACAATGACGATTTTTTTTTTTGATTTGTCACAAACTTGGCAGGTGTGAAATCAGAAACCTGCTGTCATCACCTGGGAAAACA
>OMLP01016416.1:7845-23243 GCA_900302685.1 Spondyliosoma cantharus
AAAAAAAAAAAAAAAAAAAAAAAAACCAAGAAAGAAAAAGATGAGTGGGTTTAAAACTACAGGCATATTATCTATAAAAGGCTTAATTACTGTGATAAAAAAAAAATAAGTTTGTGACAAATTTTAAATTAAGCTTAAAGTCACATCAGACATGGGCGGCATTCTGAGAGCGGATGATCGTCTTGATACACGTGCTTTTAAAGGCCGAACCAGACTTCAGTATGAAACAATGTTCGGTCTTTACCGTCAATTGTTTGTCCTCCTTTCTTTCGGGAAGATAATGTGATGCCACATCATAGTAGCAGCTCCCAGACATGCTATTGTCCTGCCAAGGTTTTTTGTCTCGTACTCAGAATGTTTTGCAGTTGAAGATGAGAATGACGTCTAAAAGGAAACAGAGGCCATGGGAATTGAAAATGTTTTATTCTATAACGCCACAGTTGAGAGCTGTGTTGAAAGTTTTGTTTTGTTGCTACTTTAGGCCTGTACATGTGACGGGGTCAGTTTTTAGGGTTGCATTTGCTTTTTCACTTTGTTCATTTTGATTGTGATTTAATGTTTTGTTTTTATCGCATGGCGTGTTATTTTGTGTTTTTTTACGAACTGACACTGAACTATGCACGGACGCGAAATGTGCCATGGAGTGACCGCAGGCCTCGTCCACCATCGGCGGAAGCACTTTGACACTGGGATCCTCGGGAGAGACTTTGGGCTGGGTTTATATCCTTTTTTATATAATAAATCTTGTGTACATTGTCGATTGGACTCCTGGTTTGTAACTCTGCTCACCCTGATTTTAACTAAGAACCTGTGTGTTTTGCTCACAAACCTAGGTGGCGTTTTCGGCAACACATTTTTATGAAATCAATGTAACTTTTAGACCTTTTCAAACCGCGCCACATACAGAGGTCAGAAGGGGGTTTATTAAAATCAATTAACATTATCAATTATCAAAACAGAGGCCTTTAAAAACACGGTCGACTGAAGAAGTGACTTTGTTAAACAGTTAATGGAGTGCTATTTGCTTCGGCATAGTTATTAATGACTGAATCCAGTTTTGGAAAGTCCTGGTCGTTCCTGCGAAAGCTGCTTTGAGGCGGATGAAGCCAAGGAAGTTATGCTTTTGTGGCAGTGTTGTGGCACTCAAAACTAATTTATCCACCATTTTACAGCCGCCTCTCTCACAATGTAAGCTCATGGGAGACTCTTTTTGGGCCCCAGTGCTTCACGTAATGTTGTAATTGAATGGCTAGGCCACTACAAAAATTGGCTCCAATGACTGTCTTCCTTCGGGCTTGTTTCCTGTAAAAACAGGCAGTTTGGGAGGAAGATTGTCACAGATGTTGATCTGCACCCCGGGGAGTCAGCAAATACGACTGCGAGCCGCGCAGCTTCGAGCTAACCTCACGGCGGCTACGCTAGCAGAAGTTACCAGTTTGCAACAAAGCTACGATACTGTAACTGGCCTCCAATCGTTCTCGACAAGCTAAGCTTTCAGTCCAGAGTTGAGGCACAGCAGACGAAGGAAATCAGGAAATACTTTTATCTGTTAACTACGATCGAGTTTCATCCAGAACAGTGATTAAAGATAAAAAAGTTGTGTTTTTGTGCAGAAATCCTCGAGGTTCAGCGACTCTCCGCTCTGCTGGCTTCCTTCTTTTCATACATCCACGGCACTGTCAATTAAAATTAAGCGTTTATCGGTCTATGGATTAGTATTCTCCCCCGAATGCAGGATGAGTAATTTTTATCATTTTCCAGGAAACTACAAGCACTGAATAACTTAAAAATACCTAAAAGGGGAGTTTTCTGCTAGTTTTGTGCCTGATAGTGACACACAGGTGAGATATAGACCAAAGAAATGTGTGATTAAAACACTCAAACATCAATTTCTACCTCACTAAACGTAATTAAATCCACTTTGAAGTGAGTGTTTAGCAATTTAAAACGCCAGCAGCCATCGTTAAAGCCACTACAAGGTAACTTTCATTGTCGTTGACTCTGGCGGCCCCTGTGGAGAAAACCAGCAACACCGCCTCCTCCTCCTAGAGCGATTAAACAGCTGTTTTCAGGCTACATGGCAACGATTGCGCCGTTTCTTCCCACCAGACTACCGAGCAGCTTCTTTCCTCAGCACTCGAGCCATAAAAATCAGTTTTAATTTCCAAGATTATCGAAAAACCAGATAAAACCGAAATTTAAACTAATAAAAAACTATAAAGAAATAGCCAATCTTCCAACTTAATACCTCATGTGTTCATGTGGGTTATATGTGAAGTGAATCTGCGTCACAACCAGTTAAAAGTTCCTTGAACTGAGTTTAAAAATGCAGGAAACGTTCTGAAATCTTTGCTGTAACGAACACAAAGAGACCCTGAACAGCATGTGTTCAGTTATTATGAATTTAAAACCTGCTGTTGATGCTTTTATGTTATGAAAAAAACAAAACCCTCCTCTACTCTTTGTATTCCTCTCTGCCATCCTTTCCCAGATAATACACTGAAAGTGTATCTAATTATCTTCCGACAAAAGATCACCCCTTATGGGAGGTAAAGCATCCGCCGACACACCCACCTTGTTTGTTTGATGCCGCCGTCCCCCCACCAACGCCGCTTGTCACCAACCGCCGTCGAGAGAGATCATCTCGGGGTGTAAAGAAACACAATCTGCTCGACTAAGTGCCCTGGTACTGGAAAGCAATTCAGTCACCACAATGGCAGAAAGCGAACGCCCCGTGGTTCGCACAATGCGTAATCCCCTCCGCTGACGACCTCCCCCTTTTTCTTCTTCTTCTTCTTCTTCTTCTTTCTCGCCCCTTCTCAAACTTCCTGGAGAAGAACAAACACAGGCCCTATTGTCTTGCGACTCGCATCTGAACGCTGCAGAACACTCGGGGCCTTCATCGTCATGCAAATACTGGCGGCCCCTGACTTACAAATGGATTTCTATCTTTTCACCCCTCTTTTTTTTTTTTTTTTCTCCTCCACTTTCACGAACAATCCGGCGCTTATTAAGAGTCGAGCTCGGAGCATGGACGGGGATGGTAATTCATCCAGTGTACCACCACTATTTCTGCAAGTGACAGGAAAGGCAACAGGCTGTTTTTTGACATTCAAGGCCGAGGGAGCATGTTGTCCCTGCATGCCTCGTCCTGCTGGGTCGCAGCTAAAAATTGACCCGTCATGACACCCGGTATGCAAAATCACTGGAGATGTTGTTCGACCTCTGCGTTCACCCCGGTTGTTTATGCGCGCCTGTGATCGGGGGGCTAGAGGGGTAAATAAAGGGTGGTTAAAGTCTGTTTACCTCGGCTACACTGCGAAGGCCGACATGGATGGAAAAAGATGGAACATTCGGTGCGTCTCGAAAAAAAACCAATCCAGAATGAAAGACAATCTATGCGGACTTGATTATAGATCATTTTCGGGGGGGGAGAACAGAGCAACAACAAAGCTGACAGATGTGGAGTTGTTGGAGCCAAACCACACACAGAGAGAACAGTTTGACTTATAGGTGAAAAATCTGAATTTTGCTCAGCTCATTGATTTTTTTTTTTTGGTTTCTCTACCGCTGCCTCTTGCACTGCTGCCATAAACAAACTTCTGACAGCTTAAACAGTCATTTACTGTGAATACAGTTGTAGAGGAGTCCCTAGATTTGAATTTAGATCACTTAGTCACTAAAAATAAGTCGACTGTTAGTCAATAGAAATGGTCTGTGGCTCAGGGGTAGAGCCAGTGTCTTGTTATCAAAAGGTTGCTGGTTCAATTCCCCTGGTCTGCATGTTAAAGTGTCCTTGGGCAAGATACTGAACCCCAAAATGATCCTGATGTGCTGGTTGGCCACCACCATCAGTGTATGTATGAATTATTGTAAGTCGCTTTGGACAAAAGTGTCTGCTGAATGTAAATGAATCAAGTTCTCTTTATCTTCTCTTTAAAGGCTGAATCAGTTCCAGCATATTTACTTTCTCCATGTTTCAACATCCTGCTGTTCCCCCCCCATGTCGGTACCTTATTTGTAACACTGCCTGATCAGTATTTCCATCATCAGCTCCACACAAAAACAAAGTGTTTAATTCAGCATGTTACTGATTCAGACGTTTTTGTTGCTATGTGTCAAAATTAAATTCAGTTACTTGTCGCTTATCTAATTAATACTGAAAGGTATTTTTATTAGGTACTTTGAATTAGCAATGTATTACATATGAGTTTTAAAAAACTAACAACACGTCAAATACGTCTGTGTGGTGTGTTATAGAAATACCTGCTGAAGTTAGCACGCTAACCCGGCTAGCCAGTTCTGTAACAGCAAGATAGACAGTCACCAAACTCACCAAATGTCTCACAAACTTCTGTTTTTCTTACTAAACTGAAAAAAATCCAACTATACACCCTTTGAATTCAAGTTTCTCTTCCTTTAAAGAACTGGCTCATTGTAAAACACGCTCAATTCAAACTGGACATAAATGAACTACAACTCACCAAATCAGCTGTTCTGTAATAAATCCTCAATTCGCTGACTTGTATGTGAAAATATTCTGTCTTTCAATGCCGTGTTCGCTGCTGCAGAGCTGCTATAAGTCGCCTCCGTACCGTATCCCCTGTTGTTAGCTTTGTCGTGTTGACTGTCTTTAGACTTTTATTTATCCCACATCGGGGAAATCCACTTGTCACAGCAGCAGGTAGACAGACATACAATAAGTACAAGACTTAAAATACTAAAAAATACTAAAAATGACCTGCGGTAGCGTTCCTCTTTACACCGTGGGTGAAGCTGTCTGTTGCTGAAGGAGCTGCTTAAGGCCCCCACAGTCTCATGTAGGGGGTGAGAGGGGTTGTCCATAATTGATGTCAGCTTGGCCAACATCCTCCTCTCACCCATCTCCTCAATGGAGTCCAAGACTGAGCTGGCCCATTTCACCAGCTTATTGAGTCTCTTCCTGTCCCTCTCTGAGCTTCCACAGCCCCAGAGCCATGGCTGAAAGGGTCCGCTGACGCTGATTTAAAATGGTCGCAGAAGGAGAAACAGACAAATGCATAGTCTCAGGAGTTGTACATCCATAGGCGCCCACTTCCGACTGAGACTAGCGGAGAAAAAAAACACGAAAAAAGGACAAAAAAGTCCCGTCTTGGCAAACTCTGGGGCTGCTGGCTCCGCGGCTAATTGAGCCTTTAGCTAATTAGCGAGCGGTAGCTGGCTTCAGCCAAGGATGGCTAGCAAAGAGAAGCAGCTGTTGATTCCCCTGATGTTTTTGCCGCTATCTGTGAATTCTGGCCATATTTTACAACTTTCCTTTCTGGTATTTAATGTGAGATATTATTATTCGACCGGGCAGGTTTCAAATAATGCCATATTCTCCGTTATACAAAGTTACAGAGGAGCACGGAACAAACTATGCTCGAGTTCACTACAAAAGCTATGAGTGGGCGCTCTTTCACAGCCCTCCTTTGTAAAGTATGCTAAAGTAACACTGACAACTAAATGCTTACATGCATTCGCCCTCCACCGAGCTGGATGGGTTTTTTTTTTTTTTTTTCCTTTTCGTGAGCATTTTTGATTTGACGACCAAATAACCTTTCAGTTGAAATACCCAAAGAGCCTCGTTACATGCGGCTTGTAAACATGCTAACCTCCGAGGGCTAATTACAAAAACTGAACGATGCTAATTGGAGCGCTCCGAGAGGGCAGAGCTGCCGCTGTTGGGTGTGAATGTCTCCAAAGTGGCGGCGCCCGGCTCCCTCCCTCCCTCGCAAGCTTCGTGACAGGGCTGAATTTGTTATTTTCCGAAGTTGAGATTAGTTCTCCCTGTGAACTCCACCGCTCCCATTCTGATTCCGTATCAAACAGAGAAATGTCAGGACCTGCACTGTGACATTTAAAACCCCCATTGTAGACCTTGTCTAATTGAGCCTCCCTCATTATAATGATGGAGTGTGGACCGACCACCGCGGAAGAACATCGGGGATGAAAAGCTACGGTTTGGTGCCGGCGAGGAATTATTTACATTCTCGCGCTTCTTCCTCTCCGCGGCGGATCCGACTATCTCTCAGTCTCCGGTGACATTTCAAAGCTGTCAAATAATGGGCACAGAGTAATGGTCAGCATATTTGCGACAAGATAAAGGTGAGTCTGGTCAAATCCGCGTTTGCCGGGATGTCATGTTGTATAAATAATGTAAGCTGTAATGGTGATATACAGCTCGCGTATACACCGTATTATTCACTATCAGCAGAGACATCAGCGTCCTGACAGGAGGCACAAAGAGACGGTAATGTGGGTCTGACATTAAGTTGATGATTTCACACAGCCGCACACTGTTGTTTTCCACATTTTTCACGCCGCCGTGCCCCTCTGATGAATGGTTTCGAATATGTCTTTGAAAAACAAGTTATTCTCAATCGAACACTACACCACTGTCAAACGCAGAGTTCACGAGTTCAGGCTCAAACGGAGATGAAGTGCTGAACTGTTTCGGGCGCCCGGCACGTTAGAGGCAGATGTGCCCTTCACGGCTTACATTCATATTGTTGCGTCGCCTCGCCGTAATCGGAGGAAGAATAAAGCGTCATTGGCATTCTGTTCAGTCCACTGTGGTGAATTTGATGAGAATGTCACATTAAAAATGCATGTTCCTCATACGTTCTTTGGCCTTTGTCTTTAGCCATGGGAAACGGCGGACACTTATGACAAATAAGGACGGCGCTGACGCTTGCCTGAGGTGGCTCTCTGTGTTTCGACAGGAAGCATCAGCGACTTCTTCCCCGCGTCTGCCTCCTCCACACGAGACCAGGCATTTGTCAACCGCCCGGGCTGATGGAGGGGCGGGGGGAGAGGAATTAGGTCACAATAGAAAACGCTGCGTAGAGCTATGGACATCTTTCTGAGAGGAAATCTAAGCAAAAGCTAACATTCCTCACCTGATAGATGTTGATATGCAGCGGGGCTTTCATAAATCAAGGTCGCTTTTCTTGGGGAAAAAGCTCAATGAAAGCTTCATACATCACAGTTTATCTCTCTTTTTTTTTTTTTTTTTGTAGTGGTTTGTGGTAATCTTTGAACCAACAGCTCAGACAGCCAACTTATGGCCGACAGCCCACTGTCGACCAGCTGCCGGCCGATCGCTCGTGAGATAGATCCTCCGGGACTCTGCCACAAATGAGCACTCACTCAGTTTCTCCCGGGCAGCGAGGGAAATCTCCTGGAACCAGACGCGAAACTTTTGTTCACATAAAGGCGTTTTTAAAGTGGTTCCGTCCAAACGGAATATATATAGCTCAAAATGGGAAGCAATTAAGAGCATTTGATGAAGTAGTTCCCCGACGCTTATACCTAACGCGTAACTTTATCCCTATATCTGTCTGCCAGTTGCAGCAGCTCGTTATTAAGAGATCAATGTTTTACATATAAAACATGGGAAAGCGGGAGATTGTAGAGGTTTTAATGATCCAACAGTTTATGAAAGTGTTGAAACTCGACATTGACAAGCACCTACATTAAAATACCACTTTTTTTTCATGAAAATAACGCGTTTCTCTGATTGGCTGGCAGGCGCAGGTGCCACTGCCGCCTCACTGAATCAAATAATAATGTACAGAAAACTGTGTTAGCCAGCGCACTTTACTGCACATCAGACGTGAGCGAGCTTGAAACGAAAACGAGGAGGTATGTGTGTGTTTTAATTCAGTCGAGCCTCTCCATGAACTCTTTCTTCTTTCCCCCCTTACCCTACATTTCCCCACCGAGGTCAAGTCGATATAAACGCACGACAACGGATGACACTTCCGCCGATCGCCGTTGCATTCAGGTTGATAAAAGCGAAATCCACCTTTTTTATCCCGAAAGTTTTAAAAGTCCTCCGAGCTCTCCTCCCGTCGGTAAACGGCTCAAGTCCTCCAGACGATTTGGCTCTCTCACCCGACTCTCTCCTGCTCCGCCCCGCCTCACCAAACTTTCAGAAAAGCCGCGCGACACACGTGAAGGTTTGATATTTTCAACTTGCGTCGTTCGTACAACCCGGCTCGGATAAACACAAATTCCTGTCTGTTGGCGTCTTTGCGTCGAGTCTGTATGTGATCTAGACCTATTTATATTTGCTTCGCCTTCTGTGGAAACACACCATGAGAAAATCTCTGTTTCTTTGATTAGAAAACAACTACAAAGGTGCATTTCATAGCAACCTGATCTTAAAGGAATTCGGCGCCCACTGCTCTGTGTTTCGCTGCCGACTGCAACAACAAAGTGTTTTGAAATCAGTGATGGTGGACGAGCGCGGGGATTGTAGCATTTAGGCAAAACAGACGAAACATTTTCCCAACACAAGAATGATATGAGCTGATACAAACCGTGACTACCTGGAGATCTGTATAACCAGCCAAGCGAGGCCTGTATTTCTATGTTTTGAGAATAATGCCTGAAAGAAATAAAACAAAAAAATGGAAATTAACAGCAGGGAAAATTACCTTTGGATCCTGAAGCTCCCTTCATCTCAGAACATTATCAACATAGCAACAAACATACGGCGCTCACAACACACTTCTAATTTATGATCCACAGGCGGCGGTATGCTTTATGTGCAATAACAAAGGTGCGACGTAAACATGGCAATGTGAAACGCCACTTCCTTTCGGAAGTGTTGCGTTTGGCAGATTACGGTCTGTAATTAGAGGGCGACAAGTTGTGGGCCCGTGGTGCTTTTTCATATACGTGTGCCGGCCTGACTCAGCTTGACTCGGTTTAATCAGCC
Source organism: Spondyliosoma cantharus (assembly GCA_900302685.1). Taxonomy (NCBI): domain Eukaryota; kingdom Metazoa; phylum Chordata; class Actinopteri; order Spariformes; family Sparidae; genus Spondyliosoma; species Spondyliosoma cantharus. The sequence goes on from OMLP01016416.1 coordinate 16,592, forward strand.
CAGCGTATCGCCGTTATTCGAACTGCTAAATGAGGATGAAGTGTCCTCTGCTGTCTGCTCTGTTCTCGAGATTTTTGTCTGCATCGGTGTTAAGCACTTCTACTAACAGTTAAGCGTACCTACACGAGGCACCGTGGCGCGACAGTCTTATCGCTGTATTTCAGTTTTATGCCGGCAAAGTTTCATCTTCTGAGAGAGTGAGAACCGACAGCGTCCCTCGGAGGGATTAGCTGAAGGAAACGGAGCGCACTCCCTCTCTGTTCTCGGGGGAAATATAGCTTTTTTTTGAGTCGAACGTGCCGTATCCATCGCGCTGATGAAATGCATAATTAATTCTCATCATTCCCGTAATCCTTCTCTAGACTTGACCGCGAAGATGAGAATTGCAAGCCGCGCATGTCGGCCCCGGCTGGGTGATATCTATTGTAGTTTTCTCGCACGGCGGCAAAAGAAACGCGGATGATAAATCGGCAAGGTTACAAAGTATTTACACAAATAAGTTGAAAACAATCGATCCAGTGCGCCACACTGTCATACCCTTAGGGATGTAGTTCCCCTGGAAGAATGCACAATCCCCCTGGCCTGGGTTCATTTGAGACGCAGATTGTGTCTGATTGATCAATGAGAACCACTGCTAAGCCATCAATCTAACAGGAGTGGAATAGGAAAAAGGGGAACATTAACATGTATAAGCTGCCGTGTCCCGACAATGTCCTCTACCTTGAGTTGGTGGGAAGGCAGCCACCTCTGGGGACGCGAACAAAAGTGGGAAGTCTAAGACCTGCGACAGGAGCGCGTTATATAAGGACAACAGGGACGATGTCAACATCTCACCGCCTTTGTGATCTCATCTCTGTCACGGCAGAAGCTCCTTATCTCTGCATCTCGCCGAAAATATATCTATCATGGAGCAGTCGCTGCTGCTGCTGCTGCTGCTGCTGCTGAACAGCTTTGCCCAGGTTAGAGAGTTAATAATCTCATAATTGTCGAAAGCTTCAATGTCACCTTCAGCCGCCCTACAGGTAATCATCACCGCAAGCCGCTAATGAAAGTATAAAAATTAGCTGGCACCTTTTTCAGCCGCCTCCATGCGGCAGCGTTTAAGACAAACAGGTGATTAATGAGTGATTTGTGCTGGTTTTACTGGTAGACAGATGTTCCATATAGCAGCCATTATTGGGGCCGAGCAGTTAAGACCCGTTCGTCAAGGTCTTTCTAGAGGAGTGCACTGCTTCTAGGATCCGCTCCCGGCAGCGCAAACAATGCCCAGGACACAACAACACCAATTTAACTGACCTCCTCATTGTCGATCTGAATTTTCCTCACCGTGTCGTAGAGAAATATGAACTCCAATGATTCAGCAGCAACAAAAACAAACGCATTTTTTTTTGGACATACTGTATTTTCGTGGAAGCAGTTTAAACTTCAACCCCTCTGCGTGGGCTGTTTTCCATGGCAGCAGTTGACTGACATCCGAGACACGGCATTGCTGGGAGACAAGCCATCAACATCTGTCAGATACCAGGATGCTTTTCACCTACTGAGGCAGACACACTGTTGGTTATGTACCAACATGTATTCTCTACAGCAATCAAGGAGTCTGAGGGAGACCCATTTACTCGAAGCTGTTAGCCTAGCTTGCTAACATAGCGCCGATTCCCCTCCCACAGGTCCTTTAAAGGCTGCATTTGAAAACCGAATGCGTCACATCTGTGCGACAAGGCCGGTCCCGATTAAAAGGCTCGTCTCATTTAACATCGTTCAGTTCTGCCTTTGTGGCCTAGGGAGGCGTCACTGTCCTCGTCACTCGTTCACGCGCTATTATGGATCCAAACTTGTGGTTGGGAAATTGAAAACCCACATACAGTAATGTAAGGGCTGCTAATAATATTTGCTACTTCGCGAACAAAGTCGACTGTGCCAGTTGGAACCAAAGTGACGTGACTTGCTCCAGACGCTGCGCCTCGACGATCGACTGAAGTTTGCTGCCGATCACGTGGACTTCTGGAGGAAAACGCTGTGGTCAGATGAAACAGGAACGGAGTTATCTGGCTACAATGATTGGCAATATATTTGGATGGTGGTAGTATTATGCTGTGGGGCTGTTTTGCTGCCAGCGGATCTGCGGCTCAAAAGAAACTAAACGGAATAAGGAAGAAGGAGGATTATCTTCAAATTCTTCAGGAAAACTAAAAAATCATCAGCCAGAAGATTGGGACGTGGGTACAGTTGGTTGTTCCAACAGAACAATGATCCCAAACGCACATGACAAGCGGTAAAGGAATGGCTAGAGATTTGAGATTTGTGTGGACTGTGCTCAGGGAACAAGTCTGTGTCGGGCAGCTAGCAACTTAAGTTGAACTTCACCGATACCCTCAAGAGGAGTGGGAAAAAAAAATTCAGCCAGTGGACGACCAGAAGCTTGCGGATGTCCATCAAAAGCACCCAATTTAGGTGAAAATGGCCGAGGGATATTCAACCAAATATTTAACTTACTGCATGTATATTTTTGAAGACCCATAAGATATTCATCACTGAACCAAACTCCATGATTGTTTTGTGTGCCATTTATTCCATCACAGAAAAGTGAGAGCTGTAGAAATCAATGGAGCTCAAGACTGCCATGATATACATGTTCTTTATAAGTGTATGTAAACTTTTGACCACAGCCATAAAAACTATATTACTTGTCCACACTTTGCACAAATTGCATGACCTGCACAGGCATTGTCAGTCGCCATCAATAATTAGTTTCGACTGCAGAGCACTAACGTAGTTACAGCATAAACAATAGAACTTCACACAAACAAGACATCCGTTTGGTACCCTCGGTTTTGATGTAAAGAGGTACACGAGTAAAACAAACACAGAGGACGTATATACACTGATCCTTACAATCTTTACTTTTCATCAGTTCGACAATTTGCGGTGGACTTTTCGAGTCTCACTCCCAACTCCCAATTTCCCAAGACTGGCTCATCTGCTATCCCACAGCATGAGTATTTGATGAGTCTGCAACTAGACTCAAAAATCTTTCGAACAAATTGGACCTTGAAGACATTTACATTTTATTTCACAATATAAGCAAAAGACTGCCAGGCGTCAGAAAACCATGGGAAGAGGGAAGGACAGTTGCAAACTACTTCTTTCGGCTCATCTGAGGATGTTGGAAGTGCAAAAGGGCATCATGACACACGTTGACAAGCGGTGAGAACCGCACGTCTTGTTAACGTTCGCCACCCCGATTTTTTGCACCTAATCTTGGAGGTTGAGTAGGTGACATTGCTGTCTTATACGCAGACTGAAAAACACGGCACTTCATCACACAGAATACACTCAAAAACAAAAATGTGTGGATATGTTGGTACACGGCAGGAGTTTATGTGGTTTATAATAAATAATAGATGAGTTTGCAAATTACTACAGATTCTGACATTATTTCTATAAGCTGCAGAATATCTGCGGGGTGAACAAATGTCAGTCGTGGGGATATACGAGCATAAGCTTAAAATATTGACATTCAGATTGCAGCTGAATCAGTCCACACAGTAGCCAGTCACAGTAATACTCGAGCCTCGTGGCATTATTCATTCACTCCCGCAGTCATGCATCGGCACAGTAGCTAATCTCTGCCCCCAAGGCACTTCAGCAGTAATGCACCTGTTAAAAATCTCCATCCATGTCATTCTGAATTGTAAAAAGATTAGCTAATATTTTATAATAGTTTGGGGGATTTATTGGACACTTGTGTGTTTCTCTCCTGGCTGGAAGGCTGCACTGTCACTCGGTCGGTTCCATCATTTCCTTTTTTTTTTTTCCACTCTCTTTCTCTATTTTAGGAGGATGGCGAAGCCCTCCGAAATTGTTGCAAAAAATGATAGCCTGTCCTGTTTTTATGCTCTGAAACAACCAAAAGCAATCTCTATCCGGACATTTAGGTAAAATTGTCCAGGTTTTAATTTCAAAATGCCTGATGACACGCTGCTGGAAACACTAAAAGAGGAGTAAGAAAGTCTTTAAAGCCATTATAAGAGCAGTGTCACCGGGCTGCATTTTGTCTCATTTAGATTTTTTTTGGTTTGCCTCTTCTCAGTTGAAGCAGCAGGATTGGTCCGGCGGTTGGTTCCTTCCTGATTTTTTTTCAGATATAATAAATAAGAATATTGCAGGAAAAAAACAAATGTTGCAACAGCATTTTGTATGACATACGGCATGACATTTTCCCTTAAAATCTGTTTTGTTGTAGTTGTGACAGTAAGCTGTGAATTTGTGTGTGAAATCTTAATACCAGTCAAGCCCTTGTTTCTCTCTGCATCTTTCCATCACAAACCTTTCTCTCAGGCATTTGTTGCTCATTATATTTTTTAAACCTCTTCTGAGAGACAATCTAAAACACTCTCTCTAATCTTTACACCTAAGAGCAGCAGATCATTCCAAATTCGATAAATTCTAGTTGTGCAATGATAAATTACACAAGAAGTGAAAACCGGAGATGCACCTGTTGCAGTTATCATTTCACAAGAAAGAGATGCAGACTGCGACGGCTGTGATTGGTCCGCTTGGAAGCATTGCATCGGTGTTAACACAGGATTCTGACATAGTAGTTTCCCAAGTAAACAAACCGCACTATTCGGCTGCTGCAGTCGCTCCTCTGTGCTGCCTGCTGCTCTTCCTGGATTACACCATACTTAACTTTAATTCCCCCTGATAAGCATTTGTGCAGTGTATATATATTGGTATCCGGGAGTGTTATTGTGAAAGGTAGAATCGAAAGGAGTCTATAAAATGTGCTGTAGTTGAAAGTTGGCCATCCAGGTACTGACACCAGAGTGTGTTCTTCTTTTGTGTTTTCGACCCCTCGACTACAATTTTTTATTTCCCAGAGGAATACTAGTGCAACAGATCTATCTATCTATCTCAGATCTATTCTGTCTGTTGAGGTAGAGACTGATCGGCCAGCCATGTCTAAAACCGATGTCTGATTAAAGGTTTCGGTCCAAAGTTTCAGTTTGTCAGGAAACCAAAAAAATAAAAAAAATAGTTAACTAGAGGCTGTTATTGAATTCAATCACTATGTATTTCCATTATGATGAGTTCTGAGTGTAAAATATGCAATTGAAACGACAGGTGATGTATCTTGATATTCCACACTGCACAACTCAAAAGGTGGTGAACTGAATTTGAATTAGCACTTTTTTTTTTTATACTTTCAGCCTCACAAGTTGACAAAGATGAAAACAAACTCTGTAAATGTATTATATGCTCAAGAAGGATGCTTTCAAAGGCTATAAGTGACTTACAAAGGTACATCCTTGAAACAAGGTTATGAGTGAATGGTAGAGCACATCTTGTTAATGTTTTTCACTCCACCATGCAGTGCGAGTTGTAGATAAGTGTTAAAACGGTGACTTGGCAAAGCAGGAGCAGTGTAGAGTCATGGATTTTGTAAAGCGTAGCCACACAATATCTCACAAAGCATCATTTTGGCCACCATGAAAACCATTATGATATTAGGATGCTATCATGGTAACACAGATTTCTTTGATTTTTTTTCACTGATCGGAAGTAAGACCTTGGTAAACTGTGACCTGCTTGATATGAAAGAATCATCTAATTCAAAAGAGGAATCTTTCCTGTTTGATTTTGAGGCAAAAATTGAAAAGGAAAAGAATCCTGGTTTCGGATATATCGGCAGTATTATTGCAAAAACTCATTTGGGTGTGAGAGCTCAAACAAATGTTCAATACAGACTCGGCCTCCAGTGAATTGCAGTTAATTGCTTAGAGGCAGCTCCGAGGATTTGTCTCTGCATGGTACTGAGATCTATATGTCTGTGGAGTCTTTTCTTTTGTCAGCACGACTCTGGGAATGACAATGCTGGTCTGTTAGTCAGTCGACCACTTCGGTCCAGAATTAACAATTAATGCTTGGATTGACATTAAATTTGAACAGATACCTGTGGTTACCCAGAGGATACACCCCACTGACTTTGTTGATCCCCCAACTTTTCATCTTCTAGTCACTAGTAGACTGACAAACTTATCTTTGAGTGAAATATCGTGAAAATTATTGTATAATTCGCAAATATTTGTGGTCCCCAGATGATACATCCGACTGACTTTGGTGATCCCTGAACGTTTCATCTTTTCAAAACTAGGGTTTTGAAATTCTTTTCTTTTGGTGAAATGCCTTGAAAACTAAAGAACCGTATATATTGCCATGACATGTTATGCAGACATTCGTGGTCTCTAAAGGATAAATCCCACTGACTTTCATGTTTTCCTGACTTTTCCTCTTGAACCAAGAGGGATCCAGTGATGTGTCTCAATATCTACTACTATGGACTGTCAGAACATTTTGTTGGTTTTGTTGGAGATTCATGGTTCCGAGGAAGTGTATCTTAATATAAGGTTGATATTGGTGTTTTTCAGCAACATGTCTCAGCAGCTTTTGGATGGATTACCATGAAATTTGGTGCAGACATTAATGTCCCCTCTGCGATGATTTTTAGCAACTTTAGCAATTACCTAAACTAACGTAACTCAACTTAATTAAAACCCTTCAGCCTTGGTCACAGCAGGGATGTGAAGTTCCATCACCAGGGGAAAAATCCTTTGCATGACCCATCCAACCACAACAAACACCCCCCCCC
>OMLP01016416.1:26232-37724 GCA_900302685.1 Spondyliosoma cantharus
TTCTGTCTGGGGGAACGTTATGTAATGTGAGTTATGTAAGTGACGTGACTGAATGTTGTTTAACACAAAGCAGTTTTGTTTCCTAAACCTGACAAAGTAGTTTTATTTCTTAAACCTAACAAAGTAGTTTTGTTTCCTACACCTAACCACGTGGTTTTGTTCCCTAAACCTAGCAAAGTATTTAGGTTTGCCTAAACCTAACAAAGTAGTTTTATTTCCTAACCTAACAAAGTAGTTTTGTTTCCTAACCTAACAAAGTAGTTTTGTTTCCTAAACCTAACAAAGTAGTTTTGTTTCCTAAACCTAACAAAGTAGTTTTGTTTCCTAAATCTAACCACGTGGTTTTGTTCCCTAAACACAACAAAGTATTTAGGTTTGCCTAAACCTAACAGAGTAGTTTTGTTCCATCATTTTTATAACAGTCCAGAAGTCACGTCAGTATATGTGAAATATCTGTGCACAACTGTCACTAGAGGGGTTAACAGCTGAGTCATAATGTGAAGCTTAAGGCCACTGAGCAAGCTGCCATATTTGAAGACTTGGAAGTCAGAACATGCTGAAATATCATGAAGCCGGAGCAGTAAAATTTCCCGTAATTGGAACTACTTTCACAAGGCCAAATGATCAAAAACAGCCAGTAAATGTACAACCTTTGTAAAATGCTGCTTTTTAGAAGAACACAATAGATGCATTGTTATTTGTGTTGTTGTTCACAGTTTTGGGAAAACATGGTTTACAAGAGATGCCCATGAGTCATCATGACGAGCCGCCCCTCTAACAACACAGCACATGAAAAGATCCTTGCGACTGGGACTACATAACCACCCTGCCTCTGATGCCACTGTGTCCATCAGTGTATCGATCCAGAGACCTTATCAAGCAGTGTATCTGAAGCTAACAGGGTGGTGGGGATTGACTTAGCAAATCTCTACCCTTTCTAACTTTTCTTTTGATCTGAGCGCGGCCTCTTTGGTCTGTGTTTCATAATCGGCTGAATCGAACTTGTCCACCTCTCAGTTTCTCTCGACATGTTAGGACTGGAGCAAAGCCAGTCTCCGTAGGGTTGCCAAGTGCCACCTCAAATATATTCTACCTAATTCTGTCAGCCCATGATGTATTTGGTTGGAAAAGGAGTGCATCTTCAGTTCACACCATTTAAAAATTTACGTCAAACTCATCAGCATATTCATATGTCACACAGCTTGTTGGCTTTTTACATTTGTGTAATCTTTTATTGATGCACCTTGTGTAACTATTGCATCATAGATTACAAAGAATAAAAGTGTGGGAACATCAGTATCATCAGAATAAATTGAATAATTGCAATAGTTGCACTGTCTCTGGTTATTTCATGATGACAACAGACAGAAGCATACATCATGTCCCACTTCCTCACAGCAATCTAAAGATGACACGGAGGGATAACAAATACAGGCAGCTCCCAATGAAAACAGGGCTAACATCCTGCAAGCGGAAGACTAATAATGCAAAGCAATAACTAATATTGATATTGATATTATAACTGCTTGTCCAGCAATGTGCACCATCAAAGAACTGTAAAGTTGAAAGTACAAATCATTTAGCTTTTCAATATAACTTAAAGTAACTTGCATAGTATTTTTGAAGTTGCAAGTATAGATATTGATGTCAATAGTACATTTACATACAGTTAGCTCAGCAACCTTATTAAATACTCAGTATTGTGGATGGTGGTGCTGTTACAAAAATCATAATGACAAAGAATAGATTAAACAGCACCTTAAGCATTCAACTTTTTAATAGTTATGTTATAACAAGTAACATTTCAATACATTTAGGCCCAATGTAATAAATGGGGGTGATTGCATTCATGAGCAATAGCTTCATTGAGCACAACTTCATAAATGCAGCAGCATCTTCCTCATCAGAAAAAAACAACTATATGGGTTGACTATGAAAGCAACTTATTACGACACATATTTCTGGTTAAGTGGCATCCTCTAGTGGCTATAGTAAGTATTATGAGTGCAAAGGAGAAGGTGAGTATAAAGGTTAACAGTGTCAGACCTGGGTTTAAAGGAGGACTCAGATGCAGTCAGTGAACGGTATCGACAGGCTTTTATTTTGATGGTCTTTGTATGCTCTTTAGAAAGGGTGACAACCAAACAGGCTATGACACCTAGACAAAACATTTACAGAAAGCAAACGGAACAAAAAAAATCACTCAAGAAAGAGGAAAACACTACACTGATCTAAAGAACTAAATGAACTATGAAACTCTTAACACAAAAGCACTCTCACGGCGGGAAAACAAAAGCTGACAAAAGAATTAATCAATGCTACACTAATCATAACTACTAAGAAACAAAAGGGCGCTCCAAAAATGAGGAAACAAGAAAAGGAATCAAAACTACTTCTAAGATCTAACCAAAAACGTTATCAAAAAAATAAGGTCGCTCTTCTGCAGAGGAATTACAAATAACATGAAAATACAAACTCGACAGAACGATTCGAGGTTCTTGGACAAGGCTGTGAAGGGCTGGATGTACTCGACAAGACGAAATACTCAACAAGACAGGGGAAGACGAGGACTAAATACACGTGAGGAGGGGAGACACAGGTGGAAACAATCAGGGAATCAGGGGAGACGTCAGACTGGTGAATGATGTTGCTCTCTAGTTGTTAGTTAAAAGTATTAGCGCTTTAGTAGCCTACATTTATTAACTTTAAACTTAAAAACGTCACATTAAACTACAATTCACTGTTCTCGGTCCTGCTTTGTGTTTAGCTTTGTTTGCTGTTCCCTCAAACTAAACTATTAGTTCTCCTGAGCTGTTAGCTTCATTAGCCAAACAAACCACAGCTAACAAACCTCTCGTCCTGCAGATTTTAACAATAGTTTATCATTCACAAAGCATCATCTGGGAAGAAATAGGGTGCATCCCCCATTAAGAGTGAGTCCACCGAGTCTTTTCAGATTTCAACACCTCATTTTTTTTTTGTGCCGACTAGCCAGCCTAGCTGTGATAGTAACTATAGTAACAGCTACAGTGCTCAGCTTTAGTCAAGGGTTTAGTTCAGTTTATTACAATTTACATACACACATAAAAAAAAAAAATCCCTTTTGTCCCGTAGGCGTCTTGGGGGAAGTTCTCTTTTCGTCGTCTTCTATCATCCCTGGGATGACTGGATGCTGTTAGTCTCGAGCCATGCACGCATGAGCAACACAGGGGTTTTCACAAGATTCAGAAGCATCTAGGTAATAAACCATGTACCCAAAGCATTCTGTTGAACCTGACATATAAAGACTGTTTACATAAACAGAGCTGTTCCTGCTCACAGTCAGGATACTAACCCTCTTAGGCTGAGTCATACTGTTGCTTTTAGTACACGAGAAAGGAACCGGTGATTCCAGTGTTAGCTTTGTAATCCTCTTGGCACTTAGACAAACAGACCGGGGCAGTAAGTCTGAGCTTCTTCCTAAAAAACTAAAGTATGTAGATGGCTGGCGGTAAGATTTTTAGTATGCTTTCCTTCCCCTGCATTTAGCTTCCAGGAAAGAAGTGAACATCAGTATTTTCCCCAAGAGCTCTATACTGTTCAATGCTCGATGCCGGAGCTCTCTTTCCCGGAGAAGCTTGTTTTAAGCTGCGCATTGCTACAATATGCATATCGCATTAGAGGAGGTATTAAGAGATTTGTAACTAGGAGAAAAACACAAATTTAGATTAGACGTTTCTCGGAGTGACTGCTATTTATTTGAGAATGAACAGATATATTCAATTTGCACGGGATCAGATATCAGAAGGAATTAAATCGATCCGATGAATTTTTAATATATGGTGATGACATAACCTGCTGTCTTTGTGCCTTTGATACTACAGCTGACCTCAGCCGCAGGACGCCGCACTGAGTTCTAGTAGCTGGGTTTCATCTGCGTTTTTTAAGTTCTGTAATTATGCGTCTATTGATTGAGTGTATGACATATTGCCTTAAAAAATGGGAAATCAAGGCAGACTTGCCTAAATAATAAAAGTCTAATGAGGGAGGAAAATGCGAGCATAATGTTTAAGTCCGTACAATTATGCACAGATTGATAATTAGCTCACGTACACAGTCAAATGGGCTCGGTTTCTTAACAATATGCTGAATTATTGGACATAAAAGTTTGGCATTACATTGTTAGAGATATGATAAAAAAGGTTAGCGCATGTATTTAAGTCAAAGTCGTATTCATCCTGATTTTATGCATCATTCGATTAAATTTGATTGCTTTATTAACGCAGTCGGATTATTGTTATCCGCTTCATTGATCTCTTAGCACCAGCTTTTCACTGTATTTCTCTACTGTTGTATTTGTGCTTTTTTTTTTTTTTTTTTTTTTTTTACAGCAGTGAATCATCTGAAAAAACTTCCTCCGCTGCTGACAAACATCTCCAAGTCATAAATGAGCAGTGTGGGTGCTCTGGGGGAAGAGTTGCCCATATTAATCCACGAGAGCGATTCAAGGTCAAGGGCGGCGATCTCACAGTTGTGTAGCTGAGCGGAGAAGGCTCCAGCACAAATGTATCATAACCTGTCCTGTGTCCGCACAATGGAGTTCATCGAGTGTGAGCATTTCATGGATCTCTTTCCATTATCTGAAGGGGCGATACAGTATCTCCCGCCTCTCAATCCCTAAGAACATTTTGTTTAGTCAAGGCAAAATATGACAGCGTATACCGCGACAAACTCACGACAAGAGCAGCCTGGTTTCTGTGTTTTCGCCAGGATCAAGTAGGCAATAAATTGTGCACATTATTTCCCAATTTTAACATCTGAGTGGAAATTAAACCCCGCTAGCATCTTTGTTAGACTTGGCGTGGACTCTCATCAATTTAAGATATATGCCGTCCAACGCATTCTATAAACTAAATGGTGGTTATTTGTCTCTGGAATCGCCGTACAAGAGCGTTCTCCAGGATTTAAGGGGTTTACTGATAAAAGACCTACTTGGTCAGAGGGGTGGAAGAAATATTCTGATCCTTTACTTAGATAAAAAAGTGCTTATTACCACGCTGTGAAAATAAAAACCTGCATTCAAAAACCTCAAGTATCATTATGCAGATAAATCATATGCAGTTTATATTACTGCTGCATCAATGTTGCATTTTACTACTCCGCTCTTTCAAGGGTTGCCTTTTTTTAACTACTGTTGGGGAGTTCAATCTACAGCGATGCATCATATTTGATAAGATCATCACATGTTTGCAGTAACTTCTTACTAGAGCTGTCGGACAGTCAGTTGACATGCCAACACTGGTGAAAGGGTTATGTACTTTCAGAGAGGAAACTCAGAATTTGAATATTTACAATATTAATGAGGTAATAATACAACCTCAGACGTTTATTTTTTGCATATCTGGAAAAAACAGGCTGCTCTCAGAGGAAAACAAGGTCCACAGAACACTGCTCGGAGCTAGAAAAGTGTCAGGGTCCGCCAAATACAAGTAAAACAGTATGAAATTGTGTTGTCCTTTGAGGTCAGTTTGTTTATTCAGTTTATTCAGTCATGAAGTAAATCTAGATCTTTCTCTCCTGATTAAAATGTCTTCCCCAAAACTACGTAGCGCGCCTTTAAGTTAAGGTAAAGACTGTCGTCACTTTTATTAGCAAACAATGGTTTTATTTTATCACCAATGTCCATTTGTGTCTTTCCAAATAAAGACAAAATAACATTAATTCCATCCATGCACATACTCAAAAATCCCTCGAGGCCCAGTTAGGGGAGGGGACGTGAGCTTGGGTGTTTGTGTCGCTGTTTCCAAAAAAATCTCTGTCTCTGCCCGTCCAGATATAAACGCAGAGTCTCTGAATATATATTCTCCCTCTACCGTGACCATAAACACCACTTGCATGTGTACAAAACCCTTAAACAAAAAGAGTGTCATGTTAAAATGTATGTTTGGACAGAGCGGGTGAATATATAGGCAAACCTCTTCCGCAACAAATCCGATGTTTTGTGCGCCTCACATGAACATTTCCCGCGTTAAAACATGCTGAAATGTGCGCGTTTGATACAGAACGGATACGTTTTGACACGACCGTGACATTTGGCTTCCGCGGCCTCAGCCTACACTTCTGCCGAGCTGCTCTTCATCAGCTTCACTTTAGCCTCTGCTCCCTCTTGAATGCTCTTTTTCCTTTCCTCACTCCGACTCCCTCCTGCCTCGCTCTCCCTGCTGTCCGTGACAGGGTCAGCGTTTCCTCCGGGCACAGCTTCCGTCTCGTCCTCTCTGCCGCTCTGATTGGCGCCATTGGACAAAAAAAAAACTGCACGAGTTGAAATTACAGCCTGTCTTTTGAATGAAATACATTTTGAAACCATCTTCTTAATTAAATTATAAAAGCTGTGATTATGTCTGAGTAAAGGCTGCTCTGCGTTAGTGCCAACTGTGTTTCGGTGGAACCGGTGACAAGGATTGATGAGAAGCATAAATATGATGATGTGGCCGGCACTGTGGGGAGGCGAACGACAAAACCTTTCACGGAGTCATTCATCTAAATTTTTAATTTAGTTTTAATAAAATGTCACAACTTTTTCTTTTCTATCTTTTCCACACGGTTTAAGTGGAGCGGTGTTGATGGGTTTATTCTGTCAAAGTGCATCAGACAGTGAGCTGCTGCATTTTGTCAGCGTTCATGAAATCGTGAAATTTCAGTTAAGTCACATTTTCTTGTGCTTTTTCAAACATTTCAAACATCCTCCACGTAAGAAAAGTTGTTTTTTTGAGGCCCAAACACTGACCTACAATCCTAATGCGTCATTGTTTGACAAGTTGGGACTAACAAATACTGTAGGAGCTTAAAGTTCTTGTAAAATGTATATTTTCTTCTTGAGCATTTAGTTTCTTTTGGGGCAAAATCGGGTCATTCAGTTCAAAAACTTGGCATTTTGTAAAAGATCCCAAAACATGTAGTTCTACTGCATTTAAAGAGACGGAGGTCCAGTACTAGTGCTGCATCAAAATGTCTAAAACCTCAACGATCTTATATATTTTGTTTGAGTTGTTGTTGTCTTTCATTATCCCAAAGGTGTCCAGCAATGCTTATACAAGTTTACTCAAGATAGTAGTGCACTTCGTTTGGTGGCTGGTGCTACTTTTGGGTTCGGGAGGTCGGCGAACGCGACTAAAATTAAGGTGATTAAAACTTAAAAAATATCCCTTGTCAGTGAAGATTTGTGCCTGATTCATGCCTGCAGTGGTGGTTGTTTACTGGCGCGTTCATTCACCCTCTTACAGACAGCATGTAAGCTGGAAGCGAGCAAGCAACAACCGAGGGGTGTATGTTTGAATTCAGGTCGAGTTATCAGTGCACTCAGCATTCACCAAACAAGACTCCGGCTCTCTGGTTTCTTTTCCCCTCTTCCATCTGTAATGCTGTTGTGTCGTGGAGCACAGTTCCGGTCCAGCTCCGGCTGGCAGCCCAACATTACAGAGAGCATGAACACCCGACAATGGCCGTCAGCTCCGCAAATCGCTGCTGCAGTCAGGTCGATAAATAGGAGTGAAGATAAGTTCACTTTTAAATCCTGACAGTTTAAGAAGCAATCTCTGAGCTCTCCTCTGGACGGTAAACGGCTCCGGATCAGAGCAGAATCTGATGTGAGTTGGGGTGTTTATTCCCCCAGAGGTTGTGGCTCTGCACCTCGGCAAACCGAGGCTACTCATGCCGATATTGCACTTTTTACTCGACATCATTCAACAATATTAGTCACTCTGCAGATTCATTTTATCGCCACAAAATACAAATCCAACTAATATATTAAGGTGAATTATTATGGATTAAGCGACTCAGCAGTACAGTTATAATTAGCTCCACCATTACCGCCTGCGAGTAAAAGATCTGAGTACTTCTTCAAACAGTTTGCATTTGCAAATCCACTCGCTGCAGTACTTGAGAACATCCAGCTAATCAATGCACAGCACCAGACTGATCAAAGCACAGAGGCATTAGGCTTAGTACATACACAGGTTTAGACAGCTGAAAACCCTCGAATTGTTCGCAGTGCTGAGGATAAAACAAACCAAACGTCGACAGAAATGACCTACTCTTTTTGTTTCTGCACGGGCAAAAGAGTCATATCAATCATTATCCAGTAGGAGCCAATGTGGCCAAGTCCGAGATGTCAGAAGACCAGACTTCCAGCTCTGTTTTGAGAATCCACTCCATGAGCTAATCCTTGGATTGCTGAGTAGTGCTGAGAAAGCAGAAGAATTCAAAACATACCACAGGCTTCATGCTTAGCATTCGCATTCAGGAAGGATGCCACCACAGTGCCCCAACTGTGTCAGTGTGTTTGTAGATTATTGAACATTTGCATAAAAATAAATATGACTGCACACGCAAAGCCGGCTATTTTTCCCTTCACACGAGGGATCATCCCGGAGCCACGGCAAATCCTGAGCTTTGTTCATTGACCCCGCGGGGTCAATTACATCTGCTGCGAGAAGACACGCAGAGCGCCGCGGAGTTCACAGGACCGTAGTGTTGGCACGTTGATCGATGGCGGGGATGCTTATCAGCCGCAGTGTGTTGCAGACGCCTAATTGCAATTGATCCGTTTTGCTGTACCATTAATTGTGAATCCTCGCTCAATCACAAACTCCACAGTACACATGTTGTACTCTAAAACTAAAACTTCATTTATCAGTGGGCTCCAGATCGGTTTTCAATACAGGAGTGCCACGGCAGACAGTTCCAGAGCTAAGAGACACACTGTCTTGCTCGGAGCGTCGAGCTTCACTCTGCTGTACGCGGCGCCTGGATGGTGTAAAGGTCAAGGTTGATAGTTAACAGCTGACTGCTCTCATCAAGATGTCAGCACACTGACTGCGAGTGTCAGACCACTAACAAGAAAACCAAATCAAATATAATAAAATGAACGTTTTTATTCTTTTTAGCAACGCCAGGGAGTCTTAGGGAGTTTGTCAGTCGATTACTTTGGTCCAAACTGAGAAATCTCAACAAATATTTGAAGGATTGACGTGAAATGCTGAACATTCATGACCACGGACCGAGGGCTAATCCTTGAATTTGGCAAGCCACTGACTTTTCCTCGGGCACCGACATGAGGTTGACATTTATAGTTTTAAATGAAATGTCTTGACAACTTTTGGATGGATTGCCATGATATTTGGTGCAAACGTTCACGGCCCCGCAGGATTAATATGACTTTTCATCCGGCTCTCTCATTTGGTAAAAAAAACAAAAAAAATCTTTTGACTACTTGCAAAACAAAATATGATGGATGTATGGTGTCCTTAAAGGAAACACTCATTTTGCTCTCCACAAAAGGGAATGGAAATGTCTGATAGCATTAGCACGTTAGCATTGTCTTTGTGTATGTTGGAGTGTTATGCTGATAGCAATTGTTAGCATGATAACACTCTTAACTATGATGGTGTACACTATAAATCAGTTTTATTCTCATTGTTAGTGTGTTAGCAAGATGTTAGCATTTAGCTAAAAGAGCCATATAAGAAGCCTTTGCTAGCGGCTATGTGATGCTAGTTTTGTTTACATTTAGCAGACACTTTTGTTTAAAGTGACTTACAGTAATTCATACATACATACACTGATGCCGGTGGCTGCCATGCAAGGTGCTGACCAGCACACCAGGAGCAGTTTTGGGGTCAGTATCTTGCCCAAGGACACTTCGACATGCAGACCAGGGGAATCGAACCAGCGACCTTCCGATAACAAGACGCCGCCTCTACCCCTGAGCCCACAGTCTTAAGTGATCTTCTTCACTTCACTTAAGACTATTCCTAGCAATTAGGTAGAAGCTATATAAACATCAGGCCTATATTAGTCTTACGTATGAATATGTGAAGCAGGTAGAGTCACGCATAATGTGAACAAACAATTAATTAGCGACAGTTTTTCTCGCTTTCAAAGACGAACTATCATGCAAACATCTTTCAAGAAAGTCTTTTTTATTTTTTCCCCCTGAGCTCCATGTGCTGCCTTATAAACACCTTCACCCAGTGAAACGCTTCCCCAGAGTTTTGCTGGAATAAACACACAGTGATACCAGACAGGAAATGTGGAACTATGAGGCCAGCAGCTGTGAAACCGCTTCTTGCCCCCTGGCAACAGCGTGTACATAACTAAACAGCAGATTCTCAGCAGCAAAGAGAGAGAGAGAGAGAGAGAGAGAGAGAGAGGCTTGCCCAAAGGATAAACTCCTCCAGGAAGCCTTGAAAGAAATTGGTTATTAAATAAGGTAGACCGGAGATAAAGATGTCAGCAGTAATAATGCTTTTCATTTTGACTCTGATCTTATTTGTTCAGAGGGGAGGGTGAGCCGCGCAGTCTCACCGAGTTGACACAAGGGTTTCTCCCACTGCTGAGAGACTGATCCGTCAGCAGATACATGGCAACGCCGTCTTTGTCGCCCTGCGCTGGTGAGGACAAACTAATATAGTGGAACTGCAGAGGTGGCAATTTCTTTCTAACGCACTTAATGCTCCATACATACACACAGGCGAGCCACCGAGCACAGGCACTGCTGATGTACACAGGCTGAGGTGGTTACACTGAGTGCAGCTGAGGTGCTCCTGCTGTCCTACATGTCCCTGTGGCGAACTGAAACGATGGGACACTCCGTACAGTAGAGTCGGACCATTTGGTCATCCCTCTGTGAACAAGCCAGAGCTCAGCATTGTTGTCTTTTCTGTTGGTGTCATGAGACTTGTGTCTGTTCGCACAGAGCGAGCGTATATGAGCTAAGGAGCAGAAACGCGAGCTGTCTTTCTTGCAGAGTCACAAAAAAGCTACAACTCAACGTTTCTTCGTGTTGCAACTTTTGGTTAGTGAGGTAGTGAGTTTTCTATTTCTCTCTTGTCGCAACGCAGTGCTGGTAAGGTTTAAAGGGTTCGAAAAAAATATCAGAAATTACATGTTTTGGTCAACACGGTCATGGGTGGAGACGGTTCGACCGCTGGTGAATGATAGACAGTTTTGCTCTCCGTGAAAACAGCTGGAAATTTTCCCCAGGTTTCCTTTAAAAACAGCCGGTTTTGCTCTCCACAAAAAAGGCTGGAAATGTCTACAGGTGTCTTTAAAAATATCCAGTGTCGTGTCTTGAACTTTGGGAAATATCCCAAGGTCCTCTTAAGAAAAACACCAGGCGTTGCTCCCCACAAAAACAGCTGGAAACGCCCACAGGTCTCCTTTAAAACAACTGGTTTTAGCGGAATAACAGCAGCTCGAAATGTCCCCAGGTGGTGTGACTCAAACTGTGGACCGGCAGTTTGACAGCCTTGTTTGATTGTGACAACACCAGCAACCTTCCCCTGAACCTGGAAACATCCCCAGGTCTCATTAAGACAACAGCCGGCGTTGCTCTCCACAAAAACAGCTGGAAGTGTTCACGGGTCTCTTTTAAGCCACTTGGTTTTGATGCCACGAAAACGGCTCAATACATCCCTCGGTTTCCTGAATAAAAGCTCGAAACGTCCTCAGGT
>OMLP01016416.1:41326-70911 GCA_900302685.1 Spondyliosoma cantharus
CACACGCGTGTGTGTGTGTGTGTGTGTGTGTGTGTGTGTGTGTGTGTGTGTGTGATACAGATACAGTTTGTATCTGTGTTAATGTTGGATGAAACTGGCAGCTATGGTGGCATCTGTCACAGATTTGTTGACTGTAGAGTCGTCCTTATTAGTTAGTTGGGGATATCATTGGTGTAATTAAATTTCCAGTATCTTCAAGTCAGAGGCTAAATGTAAAGTTTTTTTTCCTTAGTGGTGCTTTGAGCTAAACGCCAACATCAGCATGCTCGTATGCTCAGTGTTTATCATGTCAGACATCTTGGTTTGGTATTTTAGCATGCTAACATTTTGCTAATCAACAAAAAAAGCTGACTTTGCTGTCCCATTGTTTAAGACTTGCTATCTGTCTTTGTTTTGGGGCTGATTCTTTTTAAAAATAGGACTAATTGCAGTGGATTCAGATCACCTGTGTGTGCTGAAGAGGCATTTGTTTATTGGTTCATTGTCCAAGCAGTAGTGTATTAGCAGCGGCAATGAACTCAGAACACGTGAAGCTATTTCTCAGCACAACGGAAACATTTTGCCCTGTTGGTGGTCCTACAGAAAAAGATAAGGTATCGCCAAAGTCCACCGGATTCATCGTGTTGGCAACAGGAATGCCTCCACCAAATGTGACGGCAATCCATCCAACAGTTGTTGAGATAATTTCTGCCCCAAGTGCAACACAGACCACCATCGCCCCCACTCGTATCAGTGTATAAATGAACTCATAAACTGAGACTTGGCATGTGGCTGAGATACTGGATCCATCGCTCAAAAAGACCCAGCTGCTCCGCTTGTTAACCTTGACTTGGCCTGCCAATAAAACCTAAAAAACACCTCCACCACGGATGCACATGACCTTTCAAAAGCTTGTACTTCTGCATGACATTTCATTTAGCATCTACTCACTGTATTAGTTTTGGTCTGTAACTGCGTCATATGCCAGCGCGGCTAATTCCTCTCACGCATTAAAGCACACTGGATAAACCCCCCCCGCCTATTGATTAAAGGGTGTTTTCAAACCTGGTTGCTCTCAGTTCTTCCCTCTTGAATTAATCAATGCTCTCACCTCAGTAGGACACTGAGGTGACACTGGTAACACAACCCAGTCAATGGGCCCCCCACCCGTTGACCAACATTCACCTCATTGAACCTGCCACAAGCGCTTAGAGGAAGAGAAGAAAAAAAAGAAAAAGAAAAAAAAGAAGATGTGAAGATTGAAACAAAGACGCAAGACTGGGAGTACATTACACCCAGGCCTTTTTAATTACACATCCCCAAATAATAATCCTCAGATCCCAGAACTCATTCAGCTTTGTTCTCAGCTATCAGTTTAGTCTGTGTCTAACCTTGAGTCACTGTAATTATACATTAGGTTCCTATGAAGGGGCCCAGCGGCACAGTCTGGCTGCTGAAATGTGGGTCGTGAGTGTTTTTTGTGTTCTTTTCTTTAATCTAAAATATATTTAAGGGAGACAGGGGCCAGACAGGACACAGCTCTACATCACCCAGTGGGGTGCCTGTCTGCTGTAGCCACAGGGTCCGGTTGGATGATTTATACCACAATACCAGCGGGTGTGATGGTAATATACTACAGGTAATTGAAAAGAAAATTGAATTAGGTCAACAGAGGCAGTGACAGTCATTGGATGTCACACAAAGGCTTTACAACTACAACATCATTCTGCCACGCTGGCCCCATTAAGCATCTCGCTGCCAATTCTAATATCAGCGGACTAGATAATTGTCGCCATATTTCACTTAGACTTAACACACCCTGAAACTGTATCTCTGCCTATTGTGATACACGTTCTGCAGCACTGATAAGGTTTTGTACAAGTTGTCTAGTTGTATAAAATGAGATAAGACCTTATCTCTCGAGTCGCCCTCTCTGCCGGTATGGGTGGTGTCCTCAGGGGAAGTAGCATGCGGAGAACGTGAACTGTCATGTCAAGTACTGACATCATGACAGGGGCCAGGGGGGTTACGTACCCCCTCCCCCTCCTCGGAAAACTGATTGGCAACCCTTACCAGAGTCAGAAGGTAGACGGTAGTTGGCTTGCTAATATCATGAATTGATTGCTGGTTACAGGCCTGGAGGCCCTGGACCAGAGCCTAGCAGAGGATGTTGGCCTGTTGTTGGAAAGTCAAACAACTATAAAGAGATGCAAATTGACAAAGAGACACAAATTGACCACCAACAGACAAACAGTGACATCAGAGAGACACAACCTGACAACAAAGAGATGCAAAATGACCACGGCAACGATAACAAAACAACTTCGGAAATGCACAAAACTATGACAGGAGCTGCAGAAGGATATACAAAATGAGTACCAAGGGACACAAAATGACTTCAATCAGAAACAACTAAAAAGAGACTACAAAAACACACAAATGATCACACAAAATGAGATGCAAAGTGACTGCAAGGAGACACTAATTGACAACACACAGCAGACGAAGAGAAACAAAACAACTACAAAGAGACGCAAAATGACAGTGAATGACCACAGACATGCAAACGGCTACAAAGAGAAACAAACTGACTGCAAAGAGATGCAAAACCATCAAAAGACGGACAAAGTGAGATACAAAAAAGAGGGAAAGCTGCACCAAATGACTACGCAAATGTGGAAGAGACACAAAATGACTACAGAGAGACATAAAACGACTACAAACAGGCGCAAAATGACTACAAAGACATGCAGAATAACTACAAAGAGAAACAAAACAACTCCAAAGAGAAACAAAACAACTACAAAGAGAAACAAAACAACCACAAACAGAAACAAAACAACTACAAAGAGAAACAAAACAACTACAAAGAGAAACAAAAGAAACCACAAACAGAAACAAAACAACCACAAAGAGAAACAAAACAACTACAAAGAGAAACAAAACACTACAAACAGAAACAAAACAACTACAAAGAGAAACAAAACAACCACAAAGAGAAACAAAACAACTACAAACAGAAACAAAACAACTACAGACAGAAACAAAACAACTCCAGAGACCAAACGAGATACCAAAAGGGCATAAAATGGGATGAAAAACGAGTGCAGACACAAAAAGACGACAAATAAGAACGAAACGAGCACAAATAGATGCAAACAATGATACAAAATGAGATGCAATATGACTACAAAGACACTAAATGACCCCAGACATGCAAAGCAATCCCAAAAAGAAGCTAAATCAGTACAAATAGATTGTTTATCAAGCACAAAGAAACACAAAACTGACTACAAAGGGGACATGAAACTGTGACTACAACAAAATATGTATATCATTTTAGTTGTTTCGTGTGTTTCTTTTAGTGTCTTCCTTTTTAATGCATGAGGCGTAGGGGGGCCTTTTTGCATGTCTGGGTCTCGGGGCATGCTTACTCTGGAATATATCTCTGCCTGTAGGTTATTTGAAGTTATAAATAGCGGCTACATATTGACATTATTTCATATTAGTGCTGCATAGACTCACTACCTGCCTCCCGATGGTTTACACCCTTTACTCTTGGCTGATCTGGATTGTCTCTGAGCAGGTCATCTACCTGATGGACACTCTCAGTAGCCTCCCCAGTGCCTTCATGTTGGTAAACAGTCTCAAGTTGTTTGTTTGGTATTACATATTAGGCTGAACAAACACTGTAAATGGTAATGATGCACAGTTTATCACTGCCATGAGCCTTTCTCATTGAACTAATTCACCTCCCCCCCTTCTTTAAAACTATATTTTCCATAAGAGAGGGCGTGAATCATAGTGTGCTAAGTGCGTTCCCTCTTCCGTTTCCAAAGAATTAATACTAATCTAAACACTCTGCGTGTGTAAAATGGCACCGAGAATGTTTGCGGTTAAGCGAACGGCGGGCGAGACCATAATTCACTCTAACCATCTCTAATGACACAGAGCGTAATTGACAGATAACGGAATTAATTAATTTGGATTTGCCGCGACACCTTTTTTTTTTTTTCGCGGGCTCTGAAGTCGCTTGTTTACTCGAATTAAGCCGCTTTGTTGATGCATAGCCGCCGGACCCTTTTTATTTTTTTAATTTTTTTTTTTAAGTGCAATGGAGACAGGGGCCGTGAGCCGGGTGTGAAATGAGGGGAAAAAAACTGTCCAGGCCGTGGTGCACTTGTGTATGTGGGGGGGGGGAGAGGCATAAGATGTCTGGCGGGGCTCCAGGTTTTTGCCTTTTAGTTACGGCGCTGTCACAACTTGTTTACAGGATTCCTCTACACTTCACTGTAATCGTCCTGTGAGGTATAGGCACGAAGGTTTTTAGCTTGAATTACTGAACGGTGAGGCATGAATACAAAGTAAAATGTTATTTCCCCATACTAAATATGCCTTTCGCAATCATATCCTTTGCTATAACATGACTGCCTAAGCAAACATAATGCAGTTTCCCCAGGACTTCGAGGCTTCTCTAGGATACGGCCCCGCTGTGTGAAATAAAAGCGCACACACCTGCTGTTCGGTTATTGTACATTATAACAACAGTCGTGAGAGGGAATATTGACAGAGCTCAGCCGGAATGAGAGCATTACCTTTTTTATGCAGCAAAATGCCGGATTATTACAGCAGTTTTTAGCTCGGTCGGATAAAAAGTCCACAGCTGCCAGCGCACAAAGGCAGAGAGAGAGTGGAGGGGGGGGGGGGGTGAAAATATAATATGCATTGCTTTCATTCACACAATTATTGCCTCACACGTGGAAGACGGTAATATGAAATGTTCCTATAACAGCTGGGTCGCAGTCTTCTTTCGCCGCGCGTTGAATATATTCATGATCTGGCCGCAAGATGGTAAGCTCTGCCACCCCCCGATTCCTTTACATCCTCCCTTGTGCTTGCGTCGAGAGGCGGTGAGGCTGATCGGCGAGGACAGTTTTTGTCTGAGGGGAAACGAGGAGAGGAGACAGGAGTGACACAACTGTGGCCTCCTGCTGAGAAAAGAGAGGAGGTAGAGGCAGGAGGGAGAGGGTGGCTAGTAGATAAATAGACTAATCTAATTTGTTACCTCGGCCAAATGTATTCCAAATCCTCCCTCCTGTGCCCTCCCCCTCGTCCCGGCCCGTTGGTGGGTGATGCTAAAATGTTTGGGCAGGAAGGGGACGCAACCGGAGAGAGAGCTCGCCCAGAGGAAGTTCAACGCTGTCCCACGGTGCTCTCTGACACATTGTGCGATTCGGTATTCTGCATTTTTTTTTTTTTTTTTAAAACCCCGCAGCACATCCCCGGCGCTTGCGACGAAATGCATCTTCTTATGCAAATCAGAGTGTACAGAATAACCTGCGAAATGACTCTAATAATGTATTGATGGCAATATATTGCCACTGGAAATTGAAACTGAGAGATGTTGTCTCATCGGAGCAGAAAACCAAAAGTACAGATCAATTTAAAATGGCAAATGACTGTGCTCCCTGGGCCCATTTCTAAGAAGTGAGTAATAGATCTCTGATCATAGGCTATTACTGGTCAGGCAAGGGCTCTGCTGCCTGTGGAATACAGAGAGCGCTCCTTGACTTTTACATCAAAAAGACGCCTCAGAGAAAGTCCTCTGAGCCGTGGGCACCGCGGATCTCTGGGGCAGCACCACATGAGGAGTACAGTCGAATCTCCGGGTTTCATCTTTCTCTCTGGTCTTTATTAATGGCGGCAGGATTCTAATCCAGAGAGTTGCGCCGAGTTCACTGATGCTAATCATACGTGCCTGTTCGAGACGGAGGGAGCGAGCGCGCGGCGAGAGAACATTTTCATACGCCGAGCGAGCCGGCTGCGGAGAGACTGAGAAGCTAATGCAGGGTCAAAAACCCTCATCACGACTGAGAGAATTATTTATATCGGGAGACACTGATAGGTGGGGTTCCACTTTAAAGGTATAAAACGAAATATCTCCGCATGAAAAAAGGACTTAAAACTACTAGAACTATGGCGTATATTGAGTCGAGTACTTTCACTATCCCAAATGTTCCCAACAAAGTATAAACACAGAGAAATCCCTGATGTATTTCAAGCTGAAACTTAACTTGCAGGGAAACATCAGATGAAACATTAGGGAGAAAGGAAGGAATTAAACTTTGAATACATGGACTTGTCCGTTTAACATTTCTATCCGGGTCAAGTCAGGTAGATTTTCAACTGCAGCGCCGTTTGTTTTACAGCTCACGTGATCCAAACGCTACTTCAGGACACACTGCAGACTACGTCTTTTGGTTTTATTGTTGTTCGAGAGTGGTCTTCTGTGGTTCACGCTTTTATTTTGAAGTTTTACCCTCACGCGTCGTCCTTTTTCTGTGTCTTGTTTCTAATTCGCCCCTGGCGCGTTTCCGTCTTGTGTTCCTGCGTCGTACTTTGCTCCTTTTGGTTGTTACTTCATTTCAGCTTTTGTGTTTCTACTTTTGCTTTTCTGGTTTTAGATTCAAGATTATTGGACACTCAGCTCTTTGTGAATTAAAGCTCGCCCTTTGTTCCTTCACCCGCCTGCCTCCCTGGTGTTTTATGCATATGGGTCCTCACCTTTTTGCCCCCAGGTTGTAACATGAGAGACTCCGAGCGGCAGATAGATCAACTTCAATCACCGGCTCAATTGACCCCACAGCATCTGGCTCACTTCGCCCCATTGTCAACCATTTTGGAAGTAATAAATAATAATAGCTCCAACTCATTGTTAACTCAGAGTAAAACTACCTAGCTTAGCAATTCAGGCTGATCTTTAACTAAATTATTCTCATGGTTTTGTACATACGCAAATCAACACGACGTGTAATAACCAGAAATCTACAAATTTACTGTGATGTAGTGCCACGAAGTGATTATATATGTTTGTGATGTGATGTATAAGTCTTGTCAGTCAGCAGCATGACTTCATTCATCAGATGGGGTTAATTTTATTTTATGATCATGCATGTTGGACAATTTTTTTTTAAGGGATTTCATCAAAAGAGCAATCCCCAAGGAGTATTTGTGCCAATTTTGGTAGAGCTTGGGACTTCTGACAGATTTGCATCGGGGGAAAAAAAAAGCTATTAGCTGCTGCAGTAGTCAAACCTCTGATGGAGAAACTGTTATTAAACCTCCAATAACAGAAACCCAAACAGACTTTTTATGTATCTATTTAAAAGTACTGCCAACACCAATCACACACTATACCTAGAGCAAAATGAAAAACCCATTGCATCAAACTCAAGTTTCACGTTTGTAAGAAATTCTCAGAATAAGAAAAGTCAAGTTTCCTGTTTAAGACTTGGTTGCAAGAAACATGGTGGTGCAACGTGACGGCCCTCTGTGTGAAAGGATTTGCTCCCTCACTAGATATAAAAGGGTCATTTTAAGGTAACGGGAACACAGTGTTTCTTAGTTTAGTTTATATGTGGATACTATATTCAATTTTCTGCCCCTGAATCCATCTAAATCCTTCACCGTGGGCCTCTAAGTGTGGCGGCGGTGTCACATCTCTCCCACCTTTTGACAGGCAAAGCTTTCACAACATTTCAGGCAGAAGGAAAATAAAGCGCAGGGACGCGTCTCAGCAAAAACCAAATTGTTTTAATTATTCAAACGTCTCGTCGTGTTTGCCGACAATGAAAACTCTATATGCGAGATGAGACGATGCAAATGAAGACCTTTTTGATCTGACAGTCAAAATTGATGGGTGGGTCTCTCAGATCACAACAAGGGCGTGATGAGAGATGAGAGAGAGGAAGAAATCTGAAATTCAAATTCCTCTCTTTATTACGTGGCCTGTGTGTGTGTGTGTGCGCGTGTGCGTGCGTGTGTGTTACAGGTATACGCCGGCGCTCAGAGTGGACATAGAGTGAATATCGAGTGCGCGAGATAAATTGGTATTTTGAAAAGCCTCGCCGCGATTCCCTTTTTTTTTGTAGGAGGTCCTCGGAGAATATCATTGTGCAGTAGCGTCCTCTCCGGCAGTCTCTCCTCCTCCTCGACGCCTCGATAACAAAACTCCTGCATGCACACACTCCAGGTCAACCTTAAAGATTTTCGCGGCCCTTCAGGGCTGAAGTGTTTTGCATCTAGATTCCTTATTTGCAGTGTTCCTTAGTTCAACAGCATGCATCAACATGAAAAGGGCTGTGTTTATATACCGTCGCCTTTTAGTGCGTTATTATTGATCAAAGTTGACAGCTACACATGTTGGATAAAGGGGAAACATCGTGATGATGTATTTTTGTTGCATTATTTATCATGGCTGGCCTGCTAGGGCGACGGTCCCTGAGGTAATATGTCTCCTGATACATTATATCAGACAAATCTCTGGCTCACTCTGGAGAGTTTTCGCCTCAGAGTTTCATAATGCATTCATTTTCTGTTATGTAACATTAATGTTTCAGTGTCCGGGGGAATCTGTGTGTGTGTGTGTACGTACAGTATCTACCGCTAATTTCGTGTTTTATTTATGATGAAATGGCAGTTTGTCTGGGAAAGACTTGCATTGTGTTTTCTTTAGAGTGAGTCAGCCTGCGAAATTTATTTTATTACAGCGGGCTGTAGATGTATTCAATAAAAAGCTCTGTAGGTGAGGAGAAGTGTGAATAGCGAGCCTTTTGTTGCCTCTGAATAACCTTGGATTTTAGAGGGAAACGGTAAAACCACAGGATGCTCGTTCAGTAAAAACCACATCTCTTCAAGAGTAAGTGAGGCACACGGGTCCGTCTTTATAACTCACAATGAAATCAGGGTCACTTTAAGGGGAAACACACACTGAGACGTATTCATGTAGGCTAACCTGGAAGTTAACAACAACCTGGATCCATCAACAGTTGCAGATTATGTTTAAGCAACAACTGAATTGTTCCTGAAGATAATCTTTACAAATGAACACCACTATTATGATGTTTGAAGTGCAGATGCAAGCGGCAGACATAAAAAGCTAACGTTAGGCGAAAAACGCGCTACGTTGTGGTCACATGACTATATATAGTTAAGGGTTTTAGTTGAAAAAAATTAAAAAGAAATCAAGTAAAATCATCAACAGAATGTGAATAAATTACAGTTCTGACGTGCTGTTGATGATGTGTTGTGTCGCAGAGATATCTACCGAAGTTAGCATGCTAGCCAGCTAGCCCCAGACTGTCCCAGTCCGAAAGCTCCCCTGGTCACTGAACTCCCCGGCCGAACCGCCACCTGCACGGCTAACTGAGCTAACCAGCTAATGGCAGCAACTGTTAACAGCAGTAAGCGGTTACTCGCTGTCGAGTGTGAATTTGACAGGTGTCCAATTCTGTCACCTTTAACTGTAAGCTGATCTATATTATGATCTTTAGTTTGCAACTAAAGACGGACGAGTGAGATTCTGCAGTATCTTATATTTAAAAGGGTGTTTACCGATTTACTCTGTCTCGTAGAACAAAATGTGAATGTGAACGTTACTTCAGGCATCTCACCTGAAAATCCGTTCAAAATCCTACTAAAACTCCCAAACAAGAAATCCTACGCCTCCCACAATGCAACATTATGTCTTTCAATTGACCCCTCATTGAACTCCTGAAGGATTTCTGTCTTGGCTCAGCTCCTGAAGCATAAAATCGGAGAACTGAGTCTCAAAACTGAGATGTTTTCTAAGATCTCAGGAACAACAGAAGACTCTCTAAATATCCTAATTATGAATTAAAAGCTTGTGAAAGTTTGGGGAGCATGCTAACACCTCTTTAGTCTGACTCCTGATTTAGAATGTTTTGCCATGATTTGATTTGATTATCCATTCGATCCATTATTCATGTAGCAAAATGTGTTAAGTGCCACTTGTCTATTTTATTTTTGTCTCTTCTTTTGTAACCATCAAATTTGTTTTTGAATCACTTAACGCGTAACTTTCATCGCTTCTGTATCTGACGTGCATTCGTCTCAGATACTTTTTCTGCTTCTATTTTCGTCGCTTCATTTTCAGCTTGTCTGTCATCGATGAAACACTTTGTAATTTTCTTTTGCACATTCCTGCGCAGGCGGTGGATCATGAAGACGCTCGTTAAAGCACATAAATACATGTTTACACACACACACTTCACAAACATGGCATCATGCATGAAAAAGGATGCGTTCATTAATGCGGCAACTTGATGGAAAAACGATTCACTTATTAACGCGACAACTAAAGTTTCAGTCGTCATGATTTCTGAGTTATTGATGATGATGATCATGTCTTTTTCCGGTAAGTCTGCTGTTAAAGGGAAGAGCCTAAAACGTTGTACATGCAATCCTCTGAAGTTCTGTATTCATGATTACTCAAAGGCACTATTAGTAAGAAAAATTGATTTCCAACTCGTCAAATGCTGACGCGTTGGGCTCGTATGTCGAGCCAGCGAGTCGAGAGTGAGACGAAAAATCGACTTTTCTTACAAATATGACCTTTAAGCACTAGCATGTTTCATGTTTCTATCATGTTTGTTGCCCTTCAAATAACAAGGTGCAACCGTACATTTTGCTCGTCTCCGATCCGTGATGCTGCAGCTGCTGGCTTTGTTTGTTTTTTTTAAAAGGGTCAGTTCACTCAAATCATAAAAGAATGTGTACACTGTGTTTCTCTTCTACCTCAGTATTTTATCTTGTTTTATTTCACAACCACTCACGTACATAGAATTGTATTGTTTTTTTATTTTGTGTTTATAGTACATTTTCTATATTTGCCCTTGTATTTTGATTGTATTTGTACGTGAATGTACCCGCTGCTATGATAACCTAATTTCCCTTTGGGGATTAATAAAGTTATCGATCTATCTACTTTTTTCACTTTGGAGTTTTGAGATTATTCATCCAGATTCAAAGTGTATTGTAAAGAACCAGAACATATATTTTTTTTTGGAGACTCTGCAGTTGATTTTTTGCCTTTTATGTGATTGCAGACAGTTGAGAGGTGACAGGATACTGGGGGACATGTGACAAACCTCAAACTAGCGAAACACGTGAACAATTTAATGTTATTTCATGTTAGTTTAAGCACCAAAACATTATTTCTCCCACATTCATTGGATTTAATTAGCAGAATCAAAATGAAACAAAATAGTATAAGGAATTAACGGTTCTTTGTTATTTGAGCGAATGTGCCCTTTAAGGTAGAAACTGCAATCAGCATGACAAGAAGGAAATCACTTGACATCACTTATCTACTATAGCAGATTTTATTATGTTTACTAAATTCTTATATTTAATCAATTATACAAGATGCCAGATTGGATTAAGACGCAATTATTAAAAAAATGCTCTTTTTCTCCACAACGCTTGTAAACAACTTAATAGGTTTACGTACGTAATCAGTGCGGGGACAATAATGAGATTATTGCATGTAAAAGCAGCTATAGTCCTAATGACACGCTCAGCCCCGGCTGCTGATCTCACTCTGATTATCTGCAGCAGGGCCCTCGTAGAGATGGATTATTAGATTTCACTCAAGTGTCTGAAAGATTCTGGTGTCTGGAGTTTAGTGTGTGTGTGTGTGTGTGTGTGTGAGAGAGAGGTGCAGCGGAGGGAGGCGCAGGAGACAAAGTGATTTTTTCTTTTTTTTTTTTTTTTCAAGAGCCTGAAGATGTTTGAAGTGTGTTAAACAGTTCAGAGTTGTTGTAAAAACTGGGGGCTCGCTGGCAAAGCACCAACTGTTCAGCGGGCTCCCACAGGATGCACGAGCTGTCGGCGCGTCGAGCTCGCTTTGTTCGGCTTCGATATATAGAATCAACACATCAGCAGGAGCGAAAACATCAGCCTCTGACTTTAGACTTGTTTCCTTTTATTGCCATCGCACTTCCCTTTGCCTCTCATTAGACGCTCACGTGTTTCCAAGTCTGTCTCGATGATGCAGTCACGCGTCTTCGTGTGTATTTAAAGCATTGTGGGTACAATTCAAAAAAAGCAACAAAGGTTATATATGTACACTCAACATCACACGTCGAGGCAGTTTAACAAAGTACCCTGAAGTTAAAAAGTCTTAAACCATCTGTAAAAGTTTAAAGTTATTCGTACATATATTTACATGCGTGTATCTGCAAAGTAACTAATAACTAAAGTCACCGAATAAAGGTAGTGGAGTACAAAAACAAGTAAAAGTACGATATCTGTCTCTAAAATTAAGTGGTGATGAATGGAAAGTACCTTGAAACTGTGCATGAGAACAGTACAAGAGTAGTTTTACTCAGTTACATGCCATCAGTGCTTCCATTCCACCTCTCTCATGTTGTACGTTTAACTTCCCTATATTCGTCAGACAGTTTTAGTTACAAGTTACTCTACATTTCAAATGTTTGCACACAAAACATGAAACTGAAAATTAGAAATCATTAATTAACGTTTAACCTTTTTGATGATCATTTAAGTCATTCTTTTGCAACATTTAATGTTTCAAGCATTGCGAAGACAGCGTCTCTCACTTCTTCAGAACTTTTAAAAAACAATCAATAAATCGATTAATGTAGAGAAAAAGTCATCAGGTTAATCCATAATGACAAATAGTGGTTGGTTGCAGCCCTGTTTTCACGTGAATTCCTGTTTCGTACAGACAGTTTGATGGAAATGTGCCGACATTTTGTAAAACCCACCACGTCGACTTATCTGTCAGTGGCGCCGACGTCAATCACATAGAGACCCTGACAATCTCAGGGCAGCGGCGTGACTCTCAGGACAAAACATTATGAATAAATGAAAACTGATGAATAATTAGTTCATGCCAGAGTTTAATGCAAGTTAACCCCAGAGGAGTGCATTACTCTGAATGCAGGAAACAAGGTCACTGAAAGTTCCAGCTTTAGTTTTAACAGTGGCGGACTTGAGATGTTTGAGGGTCAGGGGCGAAAGATATAAAAAAAGGGCACCAGCTGTACGCAGGGGGGGCACCAGCACGCAGAAAGTCATAATGCATTTACATTATGTCCACTGGAAGGGCACCTTAGAGAGCACTTAATCATAATTCATTAATCATAGAGGCATTCAAGGGGACAGTTTTGCATTGTTTTTTCAAAAATAGCAGCACCGGGGGGGCGATTGATTGAGTGATTTTGACAATATCCAAAAATAATGAACATTAAAGGCACTGTGAAAGTCAACTTAATGGCAGAACAGCTGTCTTAGATGATACAGATGTTCCTAATAAAGTGGCCACTGACTGTTTATACTGTATATGTGTAAGAAAAGCAACATGTTCACCTCAGGTAGAGCAAAGGTTGTAGTTATGGTAATACGCAACAAAAACATCAGAAGTGTCTGTATGTGATCCATCCAGCTGCCATCTCGCCAGGAGCTGCTAATTTGCATGACAACGGAGGCGCGCGTCTGCAGCTTTCATTCCACCTATACAGCGCAGCAGTCGGAACCACGTTATTACCATTTCGGCTGCAGCTGAGTAACAAATGCTGCTTTTTTTTTTTTTTTTTTTGTGCTCTCTTCATATCGATTGAAAAATGATGGCTTAATTATGATAATTCATTTTTCGCCTTGTAATTTCTCCCCCCTCGTCTCCGCCGAGGATTGTAATTAATCCATTACCAGCAACACCTGTTATTCAATATGTTGATGAAGACACCTCTGAGGTAAAACATTGAAACGGTGGCGATAGCAGCGCATCAATGCGTGTGACGTGTATTCTTCAAAGGGGCGATTAAGCTCTCCTGATTGATTTCCCCCGATGACTCATAATAACAGTGGTGGGTAAACTCAGCTGCAGACTGGAGACACAGAATGAGCATTTTTCATTACCGAGAAGATGAAAGGTTTCTGACTGTGTGCTCTGAATCTGTACTGTATATCTGTCTATGCTACCTGTATTATAATGCGTCCTTTTTCATTTTAGCATTCATTTGTTGTTTTATTTGACATTTAAGCAATACATTTGACATTTTGGGAAAACATGCTCATTTGCTCTCTGGCAGCTGGTGATCTTAGCTTAGCATAGAAGGCTGTAAACAGAGTGAAACAGCTAATAAGGCTCTGTCCAAAGATAAAAAAGATCCGACCAACCAGCACCATCCAAGGCTCGCTAATTAACACATTATATTTTTGATTTTTTGGTGGTGTAAAAAATGATGATTTATCGCTTTCACACTGCACTTTTTGGAGCAATTATATCAACATGATGTGTTAATTGGAGACTCAAGGGATGCTGGTCGATTACATTTCCTCAACTTGGTCACCAGGGTTAAATGTTGGCAGTTAATGTTTCTGCCGCTCTTTCGCATGAACACGATATGAAACGTTTTGAAGGAAACTCAAAATGTAGGCCTGTGGCAAGAGAAAATGGTTGTGGATTTGCAGGCAAGAGGGCTGCCAAGCCAGTGACTGCAGTTCAAGACTGTGTTCCAAAGTTTGTAAACGTGACAGCACTAGATATGTTAAAAGGAGCCATTTGTCAGATATTGCCATAATTTGAACAAAACATTGTCAGCAGCGTGTAGAAACAACATTACTGACGTTATGTCAAAGTGTTGTGGAGATATCTACTGAAGTTAGCATGCTAACCAGCTAGCCCTGACCCGTCTCTTAATATCACTTTGTAATGAACCCTAAGACCACTGGCTCGACGGGTGAATGAGCCACGTGCTAACCGTAGGAAGCTACAGCCAAAGAGAGCTAAAGAACAGCAGCTGTTGGTTACTCTGGTGGTCTGCTGCCACCTATGTTTTTGGAGTGACTGTCGAATTTTGGTGACAGAAGTTTTAGATTTTTGACGGGAAGTTGGAACATCTTCCACCACGACCAAAACAGGTGTTTTTAAGCAAGAGTATAATCTTTTCCAAACCCAAACCAAGTGGTTTTTGTGCCCGAACCTAACAAGATCAGAAGCACAGCGTTGTCACAACATTCGACATGTCAGCATAGCCCACATTTATTCTGGAGATTGGATTGGCATCTCCTTTTTCTTCATCTTTTGATATAATCAGGCTGGCTGCTTCCCCCTTGTTGCCAGTCTTAATGCTAAGCTAAGCTAAGACACTACTGTAGGTAGCTTTGTCATTCACTGAACCCTCTCTGCGGCCTGAAAGCAAATGTATCTCCTAAAACTGATGAACAGCCCCTTTTTCAGACACGGAGCCAAAACACCAATCATCATAACACTTTAACAGGTAATATAAATGTTTAAATGTGAATACCATCAAGGAGAATGCAGATAGCCAGCTCGAGGTCATTGTTGGTAATGATGTCTAATATATTCAGTCAGCCAGAATTTGTGAAAAAACAGCTAGAAAACAGCATCAGGAAATAATGATGGTATTCCGGTGAACACCTTCCAGCTGCTCCAGTTATAATTAATTGGAGTCTTGTACTAAAAACAGTTTCAACAATGCCTGTCTAAACTTTTCCATTTGATTGAGTTTTATATCCGGGCGGCGCTGCGAATCCCCAGCCACAAATGCATCCTGATCCTCAGGAAATCATCCCGGATTACTGTCAAAGTCACATTTTTCTATCATTTACAATTCATTTTTCAATGGATCCGGCTCAGCACGAAGCCCGACTGACGCTCCACATTATGGCGCGGGACAAAATTCTCTTTCATTGTTACTAGTATGGAGACAGGAGGCAGAAGTGACTGTTCAGTCAGGATTTGAAGCTAAATATAAAATAAAGACGTCTGCGAGACATCTTGACAAGATGTTTCGCTCTAAAACACTGTTTGTCAATGTTTACACTGTTGGAATAGTTTATATGCTTCACTTCTACAGTGTACTCTGTCGCACTACAGGCGTATCCACAACAAAAGGCAGCATATTGTTGGTCAGCATTCTTCCACTATGATATTAAGGCCTTGGAAATAATCCCTCCGGATGACATGTTCCTATTTAGCGAGCCTTCTCAAACAGCTGCTGCCTTATTGTCCTGACATTTCCAGGGAATTAGTTATTATTCAGACGTGTTTATTGAGACTTATTGTCTGATCTTGTATTATTAAACTCCCTCTGTTTTCACTCCAGCTATCCCACTTTACTAAAGCACTCTGACTCAAATTGAAATGACATATGAAGAGTAAACAATCAGCCTTCGGTCCGCGAGAGGACGTCTTAATACCCGCGGCTATTAAATAGATGATGAAAAACGTGTCTTTAAAAAGTTGGCCACGCGATTGAACCGCTATCAATCGGAGCAATCAAACAAGCAAAAGCAAGTGTTTATTACAAGGTAAGGCACAGATGGCTCCAACAAGTGTTAACGTGGCACTGCTCAACTGTGGCTTAACCTATCGCTTCAAGCGAAATAACTTCCCATCAAACAGCTTGTGAAACACCCTCCTAGTCTCCAGTCTAGACTGTTAGAACGCCAAAGAGACTGTTCCTTTGAACTCTTCAAAATAGAAAGTTGAAAGCGCGCACACACAAAAAAAAACAGCGTAAACGGGGGAGATACTGGAGGACGCGGTGTCTTGTTAACAAGGTCTATCATGTGTCGGGAGAAACTTTCAGACTGTGTTCTTGTTTGGAGTTGATTTACTGAAAAACCAGAAGGGAGGCTTATTGTGCCGGAGAAAAGGTCAGGAGTCATTTTTGACTAATGTTGTTTTTTTTATCTCCGCCGTGCCGTCTCGCTGATTAAATATGTTGAAGTTCAACATACAGAAGAGAGGGACTGGGTGTTCTCGCCGTGGTCTTGCGCGTGGGCGCGAGACGCAGTGACACCCTTAAGTTTGGATAGAAGGGTGACGACATTTTGGGTCAAACAAATGTAATTAACTGGTTTCGCTTATGAGTTATGGCATATTGAGCTGCTGAGAACTCAGAAATAGAGCCAGAACAGGTCAAAGATTTGACCACGAAGGACGGAAAAGTTGTATTTGAGGAAGATGAGCCGCTGTGTGCTGCAGGAAACACTGCGCCGTGTGTCGAGTTTCTCATTTTTTATTGTTGCATCCAGCGAGAACCATCCTCCCACAACCTCCCTCTTGACCTCCTCACCTATAGCTACTATACGCACTCCACGCTGATCTTTTCCACTTGCGCGCATTGTTGTTGCAGCAAATCATGAGCATATGTAAAGAAGTATTCTAAGTATATAAATAAAAGAACAATAAATATACTGGAGGGGCACTCGAGAGAGCAGACCTCCGTCAAGGCTTTCTGTTTACATGCAAATCTGCAAGTGCAACCACTATATTCATGTGCATATTTCCAAATCTATTCATGCCAAAATATGGTTGAGCCCAGCTAAAGCCTCAAAATATTATCTGTGCATCTTTGTTTCATGACAATGTTGGAAGTGGACTTCACAAACGTTCCCATATTAAGACATATTCTGACTTTTGCACTGCTGTGAGAGCTGCTGCAAGTGTTATGTCCTTATTAAAATAAGTGTTAAGTAGCTCTATATTCCAAAGGCGGTTGATTTTATAGAGTACGTAGATCATATGGAGGCATAAGTGTTAAATTTTAACATTTTCATGACCAGTTAAAAGCTCCTTTTCGCACATTTAAAAGGCGCTTTTGTAAGAAAATGTCATTTTTAAATTTCAGTCCCAACTCGTCAAAAACTGGCGCGTTGGGATGGCGGTCGACTCGTCCTACAATCCCAAAGCTTCGACGTGGCACCTTTTTAAGAAACAACAAAAGCGTTTTCAAATGTCAAAATAAATTGATCCTGTTATCGCCCAATTTAACTGTCAAAATGGATCACAAAAAAGTGGAAAACTGTAACGATATTGAAAAGTCTGATCTCCTCTTGATTGCAGGCTCTCCAACCTGACTGGCCTCCAAATGTAGAGTGGAGTTAAAAGATAGCTGTCATTTGATACCCTGCGCATTATCAAAAGTATTTTAAAATCACTTCTGTAAATGCTAGAGATCAGCGGCCGTTTAGAAATCGTTCAGTCGGTCTTCACCTTCCAACAGGACGAGCCCAAACCGACCCAACAAGCTGCCTAAACGTGGAGGAGCAGACCGCAGTCGCTGTGATTGATATCGTCCTGGATCGCCGAGCTCACCGTCCTGTCTGGAAGACTAACTCCAGCAGGGTAAAATCATCATCATCATCATCATCATCATCATCATTTGATCCCTAAATATAACCATAATCACACAAGAATCGACTGTTCAATAAAGAGCTTTGCCGCGTTGCACCGCTCTATTCATCACCGCACTCTGAAATGACATTACCACGCCGCCACTGCTCCAAACAATCGCGGGCGCAGTACATCTCACGGTTTCACCCCGCGAGGTGGAGACGACCCCAGGACATGTGAACTCCTCACAGTGGGCCAGCCGCTCATTCATCCTCTGAGCCACTTTCTCTCCTGACACAGACGTATATCCTTATCCTGACAGCATCACACTGAGCAGGAGGCCACACACTGAATGAGCCAAAATAATGCAATTCTCCGAAGATGTACTGCCTTAATATCACGGCACAGCAGACGCCTGGATCCTCTCCAGATCTGCGGATATCCCTGGCATGAGTGTAAAAAATACCACTCAGTAGGACAATGTGCGTCTTCGCTGGAGACTAACCTCTGCCTCGGATGAACAAGAATGTGTACATGGTGTATCCGTCAATCTGCGTGAGAGCTCTATCGTGTTCGAGAGAGTGATTGATTTGGAGCACCAGCTGCAGCCCCAGCTCTTCAATGCAAATTCTAATTGGATCCCTCGGGAATATATATATTTATATATATATATATATATTTTTTTTTTAGAACATAAAACATCCCTTCTGTCGCACTGGTTATTTGTCCTGTGGTCAGAGGCTTGACCACTTCGGGATGAGGGGATGAATCCGTCGCGTTGGTCGTCTTTTACAGTTCCTTTCGATCTTGTCGTTCTGTTTTTGTTTGTTTTTTCAAGACAATGAGCGCCACCGCCCAGGCCTCCGGTCTAACGTCACTGTTCCTGAAATCTCACTGTCATTTGATCGACGTATCAACCGCGACACCCCGATATCAGAGCCCTCATTACTTCAGCACAGATCTCGTCCACCCCTGGCACCTTCCCTACCGTGGAGACCTACGCCGTGACCTCTGCCAAAGAGATGAGCGAAGGACTCTCTTGCGCATACTTACGAGACAACATTTCAAGTTAGTTTACCAGCCATTCGTGTGGAGAACGACGTGAACCGCCGGTGTTCGAAGACCTACTTAGAGGAAACCGTCTCTTCATAGGATGAAGGGGTCGATTTGACTCATCACGTCTGATGGTCGGTTCATGTCCGATACCCTCTCCACCCACACCGCTCTGATGTCGGAATAATGGTGGGACTGCGTTCAATAGCATTTTAAACTTCCTCAAACCAACAATCTGATAAAAAAATGTAAAAAAACATCCACTTGCAGCATCAATTTGTAAGATGTGCGGCGGTGAGAA
This sequence comes from Spondyliosoma cantharus, assembly GCA_900302685.1. NCBI lineage: Eukaryota > Metazoa > Chordata > Actinopteri > Spariformes > Sparidae > Spondyliosoma > Spondyliosoma cantharus. The sequence goes on from OMLP01016416.1 coordinate 60,631, forward strand.
AGAAGCAAGGGTTCAAGCATCGCTCTTATTTAACGTCTTCCATGAACAAACAAGCCTGTCCACTTCAGGAAAACAGCCGCATAGGATGAAAACTCAAGGAGGGCTATACAACCCATACATTGCGTCTGTTGCAATCTTCTCGCTTTAGTGATTATTACAGCTGTAGTGGAGTAAAGTAATGAGAGGCACTATATGAGCGATAAGTCCATATAGGGAGGGGATCTGAGATGGCGGTCGACTGACACTCACTGGAGCAGAGAGGAGCATCTGTGCTCGTCCTGGTCAGTCAACCTTTGAATTGTGCAAGTTTATGTCATTTTATGCATTTTGCACCTTTTTTTTTTTTTTTTTTTTTTTTTACAGGCTGTTTTTCCACCCGAGCACTTGATTTTGACTATTTTGTTCAAGAGAGAAAAATATAATGAGTTTCTGCTCCTGTTACTCTCTGGGAGGGACAAGATGAGAATATTCTGCCAGGCGCATGGATATGTCCTTGGTTACACACTTCTTAAGCCACGAGAGACAATATGATGTGTCTGTCCAATGTAAAGACTGTAAAATCAAACCTGTCCAGGGACTACAGGTGGAAATTAGCTTTTTTGCTAGAACCTGACGCAATGCATTTTTCCTGTGTGGTCAATGTTGAATTTGTGCACTGTCCCTGTTTAAATAAACCCATACCATACCATACCATACCATTGTGTTTTCCAGCTAATAAGGCTTATATTTCATTCAAAAAATGTAGCTGATAAAATTAAATAAATCAATGTGAAGTGTCAAACTCCTACAGATTGATGCCAGAGGCACTTAAAGATCTTCTGACAGCTTGGGGGGGAAAAACAACTTATAACCTTTCAAACGGTTCAACGACAGCTTTGAATTTAGGATCATTTTATGTTCATTTCCAGGAATGGCAAGGATTTAATCAAGTACTCTTCTTGGGCAAACCTATCCAAAGGTCGGTCGTGTGTTTCACTGCTTATTCTTATGTTGGTTTGGCCAATGCTGCAATGCTGACAATCGACTATTCTGTCGTTTAGGTGTGAAGGGGAGGTTGAAACAAGCGTTCTCGTCTCTAGGATGGTATTTGTTTTCGCCCTGCCTTTGAATTTTAAGATTCTGAACACACACACAACTTGTTCCCTCAGACTTGGCGAGCTTGATGTTCATTAGATTGTTCCTGGGCTGCCTCCGTGGCAACTACTCACAAACTTTTCTCTGAGCTCGGAGCAGCTATCCCGAACAACAGTCGCTCCTTAACTCGGCGTGTCACATCTTTCCTTGCCATTATTCATTCACAGCCATGAAGGATCTCTCTCCTTCTTTTTTTTTTTAATGACACATGGCTCAGTGACAGGCTGGTGGCGTACAGTGCAGCGAGGGATGTAGATGGCCAGAACTGGGTAATTGCTCGTGTATCAGGGGAAACGAGGCCAAATTGGAATGAGTCTTGGAGGCTGGAGCCGCGTTGATTGAGAAGCAGCAGCGGTGGCGAGAAGGGGCAGACTTCCTCCGTGGGAGCACAGATAAGGAGGACACAGACAAAAAGAGAGGGGAGACCCAGGCATCTATTAGAGGTGTGTGTGTGTGTGTGTGTGTGTGGGGGGGCTGCAAGCACGAGCACATAAGTAAGCAGGGGAGTCGGAAAAAGCACTGGTTTGCTCTGTAATGAGCTGAATGAGTGTAATATTCTTTGGCGGCATAAGTCTGGTTTGGCCTCGGCGTGGGAGGCTTCCTCCATCTCACCTTGGGCCCTGCCATTGTTTCATCAAAGCTTAATGATACTGCATGCACTGTGACAAGCACAGGGGTATATTAGTGACACTGTGCTTTCATACGAGGCATCATTATAATGAATATGCTGCACAGGCCGGGACGATATATTAGAAAGCATTTTGACAGTGGTGTAAATCTAAGTCAAGGAAAGAGCAAATGATAGTCTCATGCCAGTTTCAGCAAAGGGGTTCAAAAGGTGCTTCCATCGAGGGTTTCCTCTGTTATATAATTAGCATCAGATCCGCGTTGGAGTACTTTGTTGTACCATGGTAAAAAGCTGAGAATACCATTCATTGCCATCATAACACATTGGTACTTTTTTAAGGTATTAAGCCCAAGAGTTTCTCTCACCCTGCTGCCAACCCTTTGTCGGCTCGGGTACTTTGTGGAAAAGTTGTGAGATTTTTTCGGTGGCACTGCTGAGTGGCAGCTGTGTAACCATTAAGCTAATTTTTTTTTTTTTCGTCCCTGAGATAAAGCTGAATAAGAGGGTATTTTGCACGGAGGCACATTCTCCTGAAGACCCTAAGATAATTAAAGGGAAGTGGGGGATTGGGGGTGATCTTTGGATCCTGATGCACAGCCATGGAGCTCACCATTCAAGCACCACTTGTGATCTCCGCGGGCCTCCAACGGGGGACAGGAAGGGTCATGACACGGCCAAGCCTGATCAAGGATTCCTCTGTCTTTTGTTCCCTGCGGTTTCCCTCTCTGGTGTGCTCGCTCTCTTGCTGTTGGCAGTCCCCGCTATGTTGTGTACCCACCTTTTAAATGATACAAAATTAAAATAATTCCTTGTCAGGGAATATTGGCAACACAAGTTAGTATGATAATTAATATCCGCCGCATTTTTAATCACAGATTCTCTGTTTTAGAATTCCGCACTATTACGACTCTACAAAGCGCACGTAGGGACACACAGATGTCAGCGCCTCTATGATGCATGGTAGCCAGCCGGTTTTCTTTATCAGCGCAGCGTACTGTACTGTTCGGCTCGCTCCCAGCAACATACCTCCCCTGACTCTGAGATAAAACATGGGGTCTGTCACACAGACTTGTGCTGAGGCCCGGCAGGGGAGCCCTAATGATTGCAATAAAAAACAAATGCAAATGATTACCTAGGGGTTCCCTCTTGTGTGGAATCTGTCGCTCAGCCTCTGGCTGTCAGGATGGATCACCGCCATCGTCTGTGGACACGGAGTGTTAGGAAAATAAACACCAACTGGGCCAACACAGGCAGCGACAATGCAATAACAATAATACTATTATCTGTTACATTGTGGGGTGGCAAGCTAGGACCATTTTTGGTGAAGAATGATGGGTAACGGGCTGAGCAGAATCACACGCTGCCAAACTGAGCGATCAAATTAGCCGCTGTTTATTTGTAAGTTCTGATGTTGCACCATTTTTACAGCCGAACAAGCAGTTAGAATTTTTGTTATGTTTTTAGCCCGTGTGAATTCATGATTCTCTTTATTATGTTTTATATTTCTGTTTGAAGTCATGTATCTCAGCGGCGTTAAGGTTCAGTGAGCTGCCATGTTTACGACTGTGACAGGGTTGTTTTCAGGCGTGGAAAGTATTAATCAAGTGTTACACTTGGAGAAGAGCCCGACCAGTACTTTAGGCTGATATTTTCCTATCACAGCCGTATGTGTTGTTTGATTTACACCCATCTAACAATAGACAATAAAGTTTTATAGTTTAGCTTGAAAATATCCTGCTTCTATTACATATCTTACTTCATAACTCTACTGAAGTGTTGTTTTTTGCCAGCAAAACATACAAACAGACAGAAAATGTTGTATTGTTGTCGATTAAACCAGGTGATCCAAACCTTGTTCCTTGAGGGACTCCTTTTCTGTCATTGTCAACTTATGACCTCTTCCTCACAGATATAAATGAACTGCTGATGCCTATTGTGTATTTCTTTTCAAACGTTTTCTTGCGTCCCTTAAAATCCAGAGGACCTTTCACCCCTGTTAAGCTTTGGCGGCCGCTTGTGGAAACCATTATTATTTATTACTATTTTTTAAAATTGTGGTATAGATGATCTGGCATTTACGTCACATTTTCTGAGACAAGGCATCTGTTTTGTTTCTTTGTTTGTTGAGATGACGAGAGTCAATGTGTCTTTTTATCCGGCAAACTCAGAATCAGCTACTTTTTGAAGACATGTTTTCCACCCAAATAGCGTAAATATCCACTTACTGAAACCAACTATTATCAAACTCTTCAGACTAATAGCACCAATCACGTATTTTCTTCCTCAAACCGACAATAGACATCTTTTTTTTTTGCGTTAGCTCATCATCCTGAAGAAAATACTAATGGCTTTAGAAAGTCCAATTACGGCACAAAAGAATTGTGTCTGAAAAACTGTGCAGCCAAAACAGGAAGAAGAATTGTTTTTGTCTGTTTACGTTGTTGTCACAGTTTAAGTTTGTGGTTCTTTTGTCCTGTTTTATTCTGAAGTTACATCCTCCTGTGTCATGTCTCGCTTTCTACTTCCTACCTTTGTCTGTTTTCCCGTCCTTCTCGCTCCTCACCTGTGTTCTGTTAATAATGACTCTCGGTCTATTGAAGTCCTCGTCTTCCACTCCGTCTTTGTCAGTTTGTCTGTTTCCTCGCGTTATTCCTCGTTTGTGTTTGGCTTTTTGCAGTTTATACTTTGTTTAGCTTTTGGGTTTTTGTACTTGGTATTTTGTTTGTTACATTTTATGAATTTGGATTTGCAGCTTTTGTTAGTAAAGCTCGCTCTTCGTTTGGTTACTTACTGTCTTGCTTTTGGGTCCCTCTTGTTTAACCTTAACAGGTGTATTATTTTGACTGTGAATTCGGAGCAAACTCTTCAGAATAATTATGCCAAACACTGCAAAACTGTTTAAAATTAAGATTAAGATTGAGATGTTCCTTTATTGATGCCCTTTGGGAGGAATTTGCAGGTAACACAGCAGTACAGAGGGAAATAAGTAGCAGCACAAGAGCAAGTCTCAAAAAATAGAGACAAAGATACACATACTATATACAGTAACTGTCCTTATGTGTACATGACGTGTGGAATATATAACAAATGTGCCTGTGCAGGGTTTGAACATGTCGTTGTTGGGTAATCAAGTTTCCAACAACATACATTACTCTTGACATTCTATATGTTTTCTGTATGTGCAGAGAATCTATAACAGAGGATATTTATAACATTCTTGTCAAGCTGCCAAACATTACAGCAATGTAGCTTTCTTTTGTGTGTGTGAAGGTGTGTGTGTGTGTGTGTTTGTTTGTGTGTGTGTGTGTTACATCTCATTCCCAGGTCAGGCTCGGGAACAAAAGAGATGCATTCTTGTCCATCCACTTGGTCAACTTGAGGATCATCATCAGCGGTTATGTTGTTTTTCTTTACTTTTCTTTTTTTTTTTTTTTTATTTATTTCAAATGCAGGCGGAGGAGAAGATGGAAATGAGTCCCGTGCCTGCTGTCGAATGGCTAGAGTTCAATTTGAAAAATGTTTTGGCTCTAGTAGGTCATAACTAAAGAGTTGAGTCAACACAAAATAAGAGGCTTCACATAAAAAAGGATTTTATGAATTATGTCCTAAAGTGTGTCTGCTTTTTTTTTTTTGTGGGGGGGTTTGGAGGACGAGAGAGGTCAAACTATAACAAGAGCACGCAGATGCACAGGACAGTATATCACTCTGTAATATAATAAAAAAAAAAAAAGTCATGGCGCCCTGAAATTAGGCCTCCGGGGCTGCATGTTCCACATGAAATCTCCTTCGTTGGTCCTTGGTGAATGGAGCGGAGATGTGATGCTTGGACTCGGGGGTAAAATCTGCCTCCAGCTTGCCGTCAACAGGTGAACTGAGACTTGTGTTTATAGCGATGTGAGATTAAGTCCAGGGAAGGGCGAGGGGGAGACTTTCTCTGCGGACTGATGGATCCTGCATTGTCTCTGGTGGGCATTCCACGGTGTGAACCGGGGCTAATCCTAAAAGGCGAGACAGTTTTTGCAGCGAAGTGGGGGGACGCCTCAAATACTTAGATAATAACATGCGGAGATTCGGTATACATTTATTCAAGGTCAACAGGAGCCTCCACTGATGTTATGAAATATAAAATAGTAAGATTACAAGCTTGAGATCACATTACGGCGATGAAATTCAAACAGCCGTATTGCTACAGCCTGGGAAAAAAAAAAAAACACCTGCTTTTTCTATTTCAGCTATTTTTAGGGGGTGTGTTGTAGTTATTTGGTTGTTTGGGTCCTCCGGGGCTCAAGGTGCCTATCGGTCAAAACAATCCAAACAACAATTTTATGATTGATTTGTCATGCGGTTGTATAAGAGGCCGATGTGGAGCGCGCACACGGCGGCGGCGGCGGCGGTGTCCTGGAAGACCTGAGAAGGAGATTGTATTTGCGAGTAATGATGATTAATTTGTTGTTCAGGGTGGAGAAAACAATATCAGGGCTTCTTTTTTTTGGTCTTTGCTCATTTTGTTAACGATCACTTTCATCATTAAGAGCTCGAAAAATGACCGAAAAAGACACAAGAAGTGCTTCTTGAAATATTTGAAACTCCTTCTTTATGAACACAGACGACACAGAGAAGATATTTAACTTCACCTGCCGCCTTTTTTTTTTGGTATTTTGGATAATGTACCCGTCGTTATGAATCATCCTCAATGACCGCAATGTCGCCATCGCGGGGAGCGGAGAATTACAATGGAACCTGATGTCATTAAGGCCGCTCTCCAACTTTTAGGTGGACTTAACTGTCGGCTGAAATGACTTTTCTAATGAACCAAATTTGAATAATGCATTCGCGGACAGATTTGGAGCACTGATACGGTGATGATTAGGATATATGACTAAAGACCAGATGTGGCAAACCACCTCTGTGTGATGCATGACACATTCGCATGATTAATGGCGACTTCTGACGTTCGGCGCGAGGTTACTCAAACGAGCGACTCGTCGTCCCCGAGACAGCTCCTCTCACGGAGATAAACCACAGAGTGCTCTGTGAGAGGGAGAATCTTTATCCAGCTCGTAGATCCTGCCGGCCGCTGGGAAGCTGGCAAAGACAAATTAAAGGCCCACGGTGCTCTACATTTTTTTTTTTTCGCTTACTGATAAACAATCGTGGGGATTTTCGAAGCACGCAAGATTCCTCATTCAAGAAACATTAGCATACATATGTATGGGGTCTGTTTGATGCGGCGCAACATATGCATGTGTTGAATCAACAGAAAAAATTTGCAAATTCATGAGGCCAAAGTCAAAATCCAGCGTTTAGAAGGCTTTTTTTTTTGGGGGGGTCTTTAAAAAGTTGCACCTCGGCGGAAAGGAGGTCGAAGCTCCGCTCAATATCTCAGATGCTCCTCCTGCCTAATCAGTTATAGAGCGGCGAGGTATGAGGAGCACACAAATCAGGCGTCGTTCATTGCCGATAACGTCCTTGAGGAGTGAGCGGCGACTATAGACAGCAGGAGATTAACCCCGCCTCGCTCAGCCACCTGCAGTGACACGCTCGGCGCGGGGCTGCTCGGTTCCCCCCTAATCTTGAGATGTGGCTCACACTCCCTTCCAGCAACCAATTAAGAAAGGCCATTACACTTGGACCTGGTGTTGGTGTATTTTCGGCTTCTGAGAGAGAGAGAGAGAGAGAGAGAGAGCGCGTACACACACAAACACACACACATACACAACATGGAGATCAATATGATTTGGCATTCAACGAAGCGCTTGTTTAATAATGGAGGATTTGTTTGTGTTACAGAGACACCTACTGGTTCGGATCTCCTTGGGGTTTTGGCAGCACGGAGAGAGAGGAAGGACTTGTAGGCTGACAACTTTTTTTTTTTTTCCACGCGGTTGGAAGAATTGTGTCCTCAGTTGTCCAGAGTGTGTGTTTTTGTTTTGTGTTTTTTCTCTCCGTGTGAGAGCGGCTCGTTTGTGCCTTTTTTTTACCCCGCAAACAAAGGCAGATGTGTGTAGATTGGGATTTAAGATTCTGATTTAATTAGCTTTGACTCTTGGGGCTGCCTCTAAGGTAGTTGCTCCTACATGCTGCAAAACTCATTATGGATGAATTAATGAAGTGGGACGTACACTTGGCATCATCCATGTGGCATGCGCTGATGCATTATGTATTATTATTATTATTATTTTAGGGCATGAGCAAATCAAGTTTGTTTGTCGGCTGTGTTGCAGGGATCGGCCGCGGAGAGGCATATTGATTCTGAAGCCCAAATCGCGTCATATCGCACTTAAGCGTTGTGTACAATCACGCACTTTCTTTCATATACCAGATCGTTTCATGAGATACTCATGTGGCGGATACTTTTGATAATGACTGCTTTTGGATTTGCATAACAATGCCAGCTCTTGCAGCGGTCGCATTACGTGAAATAGTATTCACTTCAGATTCCTTGCATTCAGCCGAGGCAGGTGCTTTACAGCCCGTTTCCATCGCCTTTGAATGGATGTGTTTCAACGTGACAGAATGAAAGGACTCGAGATGTCTGAAGGGGGATGTTTTGTGCCATTCTTTATTCATAAAAACCTTTTAAATGAAGTTTTCAGCTTGTTAAAGTAAGAGGTGTTTTTGTTGTTTGCGTGGCTGGAGAACTTGAAGGCGCTGCGAGGGATTCTGGAGAAGGATAGTTTCATTCTCGTGCAGCAATATTGCATCAATATGTTTATGTCAACAGTGAATCAAATGGTGATAAACAGCTTGAAACAAAACCCGAAGAGAGATTGCCTGACTAAGCGTGATTACTTTGAATTCGAAGCTTTCGGCTCGTCGATTTGATTCTCAGCCGTTGTGTTGTTTTAATTGAGTCTCATTCAAAAGTTGTAGCTTCCTTTTTTTTTGTTGATCAACTTATTATTTGACAGTCTATAGACTAAAATAGATCTATGGAGAATGAGTGTTGGACCGCTCCACCATGTTGTCAGAAACATGAGTTGTACTGAATGCTAATCCAATACGCTGGGTGAGTAAATGCACAACTCTTTGCTAGCATTGTCGCTAGAACAGCTTTGTGACGTGAATATAGGGTTATATAAGTTTATATATAAGCTAAACAAGGACAAACCAACAACATAAATCACTGCTCTCTTGAATTTCTTTCAATAAACCCACTTTTTACTATCTGCTAAACCCAAAAAAGTGACTAGCTGGTGAACACAGTGGAGCTTTTACAAGCTAAAGAGCAAAATGTTTGCCTTTGCCATTGATATAGCTTTGTAAGGTGATAATACGTCAAAGTTTTGTTCACTGCAGCGTGAAGTTTCTTTCATAAAACTCTGGTAAACCCACCTTGTACTACCTGCCCAACGCCAAGTAGTAGACGGACAAAGTTAGCGACCAGCAGTGGAGCATTTAGCAGCTAAAGGGCGATATGTTTGCCTTCCGAGTCGGTGAAAAAGGAAGACAAAGCTTCAAGAAGACTGTCCAGTCAGTCCTCTTGAAGCTTTGCCCTTTGTCCGTGTCTTTAGCTGCGCACCTGTTTGCTAGCATGTTTGCTACAACCACTTCATGAGATGATAATATGTCAAATTTGCATTTACAGCTTCTTCCGCCGCCCCAAAAACCGACACAACGTAAAACATGACAGCTTAAAATGACTTTTAAATGATCTAAAACTCCGATGAACCAACTTTTCACAACCTCCCCAGCACCAGATGGCTGACAGACGAGTTTAGCGACTAGCTGGTGAACACAGTGGGGCTTTCAGCAACTTTGGGGTTAGCGAAGAGCAAATCAGAGAGCGAATATTGGACTTGGCAGGTTGCTCGCACAAATGCAAATGAATGCTAATTCGCCTGCATGTCAGTTGGAGGTGTAAATCGGCAACTATGCGCCAACAACAAGGGATAATGTAATGAAATCCATTACTTGAACAACAATGTACGTACAGAGGGTAAGTATGTGATAGTGCTCTTTGGAATCGGCCTGCACGGTAAAAACGTAACGCGCCGTAGCTGTAATGTGCACATGAACGCTGTGCACATGACATGAACTCCACTGCAGGTGATAAACCTCACCTCGGCGGCATAAATATCCCCGGCTTGTTTATTGCATCTTATGGCACAGCGTGGTGGACAATGCGTCATTAATTTAAGAACCTCTCTAATGAATGTGAAATGAAAGACTCTCAAGCAGGCAATTTCTCTGCACTTATACGAGGGGGGTAGAGACTGTAGTGGCTGTATTTTCACAGTCCTTACCTGAGGTGCTTGTGAAACTAGTGAGCTCTGGCGTCGCGCTTTGCCAGCCCCTCATCTTTCACCCGTGACAGAAATTACATGATTCAATGGTCCCGCGGAAGAACTGATGGACAGCCAGCTCTAAAATGTTAATAAACACACTGTTTTATATAGAAGCCTTTCATTTTTCACCAACAAATACAGCTTTAACCTTGTCCGTCCCCCCCTCCTCCTTCTTCTTCTGCAGAGGTTATGGCTACACTTGACATCTGCAATTCAATTCGCCCCCCCCCC
>OMLP01016416.1:70967-85910 GCA_900302685.1 Spondyliosoma cantharus
AGACAGATGTGAAAATAATTCAAAATGAGATTCAAACACTGTGAGTTCTCGTCCTTGTCACTTCTGATCTCATCGATACAAGCGAGAGTATGAAAGCAAATAAAAGGGATGGTTAATGGGTTTTTTTTTAAGGGGGGCGCTGCGCTCGACCTTCCGACTGTGGTCGTCCTCAAGGAATCGTTCGAGCGCCCCCCCCACCTCCACCTCACCTGAGGCGAAGTCCACGGGGCAGAACACAACGCAGGATCCGGGGGACAAAACGCTCTCATGAGGAGCTCGTTTTTCAGCACTTTGACGGAAAAAAAAAATAAAAAATGATGCGCGCGCTCACGTGGGAGGGAGACGGGGGATCGATCGATCGACGCCGGATAACGATTCCGTCTGCAGGAATGCAAAACTGCACAACTGAACTTTTATGGCCTCTCTATTATCTCAAATAATGATATTATACTAAGTTTTTGCACAGCGGGGCTTGTTCAGATCGATGAATGATGTGCAGCCGGCGCTTCAATATGCTCCACGCCACCGCATCAGATGACAAATTTGCTGTGCATATTGTGATGGGTCTTTTCATACTGTATTGACCTTTCACTATGATGGATGCTCCTAAGTACTGTAATAAGACTTTCTCACCGTCTGGGAGATGAGTCAGAGCTGCTTCTTTTATTTTTTTTCCCTCTTAAGGTAAAAGCAGTTTGGATGGCAGACAGACGTTCTGTGGCACTTAAATTATTGTGAATTATGGATTCATCTCATAAAAATCCCCCTTAACATATTACAGTGCTTTTACTTTTTTTTTTTTTTTACTCTGTCAACTCAAATTAAGACATGAAACAATTATATTCACAGTACATAATGAAATTTACTGTGTTTCATTGCTGCCATAACACAGAGAGAGAGAGAGGAGGAAGTGATTAGTGAGTATATGTTGCAGCGAATGTATTGTTTTAATTAATGGGCAGTGAAAGCACGACGTCATTAACTTGCTTTATTCGTCAGTTTGAAACGGGGAACAAATGCACAGACAAGGCAACACATTGGGAGACAGTGTCACCTAGTGGAACTTACGTGCAAGTACAACGATCAGCACATCGCGTGTAGAAGAGTGAACAATCATTTACATCCCAAACACTATATTTTAATGATCAAACTTCATTTGTAGGCGCATTTAAAACAAATCAAAATGCAGGTCATTGAAAAAGACATGCACAATAAGAAACCAGCAATAAAATATGGGTAGTTTAAACTATAAATGATAATACAAGCGATACAAATGATGTAGAAATTATGATAAAAATACAATTATGAAATATTACTCGGTGTGTAAATGATAAATAAAATGTAAATAATAAGAAGAATACATGATAAAATGTAGCAGACTGCATAGTGCAAATAAATAAATAAGCCAACTTTTAAATGAAAAACAAAGGAATAAATAAAATAATAATAATGATAATAATAAATGATAAAATGTTGATAAAAAGGACTGTATAGTTCAACTAAATTAATATTTAAACAAAAAACAAATGAACAAATGAAATAAATGAATAATAAAACAGCTAAATAAAGCATTATTATGTCATACAATGATGCAGCGTACATGCACACATACTGAAACTACATGAAAATAAGATCATAAATGCTCAGTGTATCACTGCTGAATGTATTAGTGTTGTGATTGGCTGCACCTGCCTGTTTAAAATGTACATTTGAGTGAAGGAATTAACTAATTAAGAAATGAAGACGTAATTGAGTATCATCTTTGTATTTTTCTCATCGGTCTGGTTTGTAATATCATATATATTTGAAGGTTATACTAATGATAACATTTAAAATACAAAAAAAGTTTAGATTCCCTACATTTTTCATTGCTGTCAGACTATTTATAACATAATGGAGATGGATGCTGGTTTGTTGAGCCCCAACAGACTATATAACTGCAACTTTTTCTTTACAAAATGTGGAAAATAGGATCTAACTCCATCAATCTTTACATATTTTATGTATTAGAGGCGTACAGCCACTAGGTGGAGCTCACCCTCCTTTACATTTTTCTGATTTACTTGCACAATAATCTGACTTGCTCTTAAATCAGGCTTCATTTTCTCACCAGTGGTTTAATTAAAGGTCCCGCGCGCCGTGATTGGACCTCAGGGCTTCGCAGGACATTACACAATGTCACCGATCTCCACGCGTTATAAATAATGATGGAGTGTGAGTCGGCCCCACGCTGGCAAGTTCAACAAAACTGACAGGAAATTGAAGCAGATTTCAAACATAGTCTCTTTGCACATGCTCACACAGAACTGAGACGAGGTCGAGTGATGCAAAATAAGCAGAAACAGGAGTGTAACAAGCTTTAACCCGTTACGTCTGATGCTGCTCACATCATCAGACCAGCAAACCTGATGTGTATGTAATTTAACATTAACATACAAAGTGAAAATAAGAACATTTGTAATTAAGTTTCTTAGTTGGATCTGACAGTTGACAGCACGATAGGCTGCCAGTTCATTAAGTATACACTGTAAGCATGATGGGAAATGATACTAAGAGGAAACAAAGCAAAATCGCTAGTTTTCTCAGCTAATAAAACGCAGCTTTTACAGTAATTTGAGGAAAAATGAGTAGGAAAATGATTTTCTCTGTAAAGTTTAATTGATGTACACATCAGCGCGGTTAACTGTGGGTTATTTTCAGCCCATTTTGAATGATTTCCTTGTCATCCATTTTAATGGGCTTTATAAGAAATGAGTGAAACAAATTGCCGTGAATGATCAGAAGGTTTTAATGAATGAATCCCCAGTCAGCGAGTGGAAGAGTACAGCATGTTGGTCTCACTGAGATGGTTCTGATCTGAACGAGGGAACAAACATAGTTTGCATAATAAGCTGTATTTTAACACCATCGCAGTGGAGCTTATTATGTCTGACATTTAAAATCTGCCTGAAAATGCAAATGAGGTGACTAAGTGGTTCCATGCCACGATTTCACGTTACCAATCAGAAAGTACATTTGCAAGGAGAAGACAAAATGGGACAAACAGCCGAGCCGCTGGAATCAATCTTCAGGGCGACAGATTTTCGTAAACATTGTTATACATGTTGTGCAAAACATCCGTATACAGGTCTAATTTTTCAGAATCATTGAAAAGTGACACATCAAAGAACATTTTGAACGTTTTGATTTAATTATATTTTCCACATAGATTTTACATGGCTAGCATAGCGTAGCTCAATTTCTTTTGGACTTTTAGATGAGAAGACCGATACCACTGTCATATTTGTGTGTTAATTAGACTAGCTTGCAACCAATTAGCTTAGCTTAACTTAGCATAGCGTAAAGACTGGAAACAGTGGTTTCTAGCTAGGCTCTGTTCATGTGTGTAAAAAATCTACCTACACCTCTAATTGGATACACTATTTCTAGTTTGTTTAACATAGAAATTGAATTTAAAAGATGAGAGACTCTAGGAAGTCACCGAAGTAGTCCCCCACACTATGCTACCTAAAGTTTCTGTTCTCACGCCTTTTGTACAGGTGAAACAAACAAAAGTCTTCATCAGTGAGTTGTAGGTGCATTTTTTTTTTTTAACCTTAACCGTCTCCTGCTCCAGCTGCACAGTAAACAGGCAAGCTTATGAGTGGTATCAATCTTTTCATCTAACTGTCAGAAAGAAAGAAAAAGAAAAAGATGACAACTTACGGGCTCTGATCCAGAAGCAGGAAAAACCTCGTCCAAAATCCCACAGATGTTTGTAATAGCGCTCATAACCGAAAATCCAACATGGAAGATAAAATGACTCACCAGTATCCATTTCACTCCTGTTCACTCCCCTTACGTTGTCTAGATGAGGAAAGCATATTTTTTCAAAACAATCTTGAGTAACTGTTACTCAATAGTTGTGTTTCTAAAGCCAACACTTCCCAGAAGCCTTGACGTCACAGGTAAACATAATAGGTGCGTACATGAATGAGTCATGGTGTCAGTTAGTTTAAACTAGTGTGCCAGAGCTGAACTGTGTGTTTAGACAGAAAGGATTACAGCTAAATGTTGTAAAAATGACTTATTAAGAGAGGAATGGTTTCATCCATATCTATAATAATGACCATGTTAAATCACACAAGATCCCATGTTAGTACATTTCCATGGCAGCATTTTTTGTTTGTATCTAACAACACAATCAACTTCAACTTTAGTTCACTCAAAATCACATGAGGGTTAATATGTTGATGATGATAAGCGACTGACATGCATGGATTTTCCTTTGCCATCACTCTCAGGGTGGGACGCTCGAAAGTAGGATTAAATGCAGGGAATCTGACCAATTATCATTTCATCGACGCTGGATTTATCAGCAACCTAAAAGATGATGGGTGGTGAAATGACAGAGCTTCTGTTAGGCGACAGCTAACGTTACTAGCTTACTGTTTGATAGTGTTACACAATACAAGAGGAAAGTCGTAAATTAATTAAATGCACTGGATGTTATTAAACGTTAACGTTAGCTAGGAAGTGGTTGAATGCTAACGTTAGCTAATGGGTTAGCAAACATGTTGTACTTTCAATTATGGCTCGATGTCCCTCGAGTAGTTGTAATATTCATCATCTTTTCAGTTGCTGATCAATCAAGAAGTAGTGAAATGATAACCTGATTCACAGCAGCACAACGTTATCCCAGCATTTAAGCGCCCCATCCTGCGCGTGACGCCAAAGAAAAAATGTCCGCTGTAGCCAAAAGATGGGTGATATATATGTAGAAATAATATATAGAAAAACATAATTGAAAATAAAAGTATTATAGATATTTAGTAGATCTCCTTTACTACTCCTACTTAGTGCTATATTGGATTCAGATTTCAGACACTAAATTCCAGGATCGCGCTTTATTATTACAGAAACACAGATGAGAGAAATGTCGAATGAGGGATTGCACTGAGTTACAGAAGCCGGTGGAACAGAGGCTCAGACGTGATATCAGCACCTCGACTCTCCATGAGCTTATTTCCCAGAATGTTGAACCCTTCCTGTAACATAATGATAAACTTCTTAAGATCCTGCGGGATCGCGCGCTCTCATTCCTCTGAAACCGGCCCACTTCATCATTTACCATTTATCTGGATGGCCTGCCCTTTTTTTTTTTTTTTTTGTAATACATTAGTCAGTTAGGCTGAAATTGCCAGTGGTATAAATCAGCTGTGGCTTCTGAAATACAGACTGAGTGTAGTAGGTTGCTGTGTGTAACTGTGTGTGTGGTCTCCTTGGAGATAAACGGCGAAGCGCTTGTAATGGATACTTAGCCTCGAATGAGTTATTGGCTGTTTGTTATTCTCTGTTGAGAGCACCAATCTGAGGGCTGCAGAGCAATTAGCTATTTATGCACAGTGCCCGTAAGAAAAGAAGTATGCAGGCACCTAAGTGGGACCATCCAAGATTACAAAAGCCCCTCTACTGCTAAAAAAATCCTTTTGTCTTTGGCTGTAAAGGATCACCGGCGGATTAATTGGTGTGAGAGCTTCATATTACCGTAATAACATAGAATATTACCCCTCCACTTAAAGAGCTACCATTAAAACTGCAGCCAGGTTATGTTATGGCGCCATGGGGGGAAACTTCCCATAAAGTATCGAACCGAGTGTCATGATGAATATTCATAAATGGCTTTAATGAAGACCTCACATTGATTAAGCCTTTTCTAATGGGCTGTATCGCAGCGAATGCCTGAATATAATTGGATTACGGTGACTTTGGGAAGTACTTTGAGACAGTGCCCACATTGGAAATGAAGATGTGCAGCCCGCTAACGGCATAATTGACAAGGATGAAGATGGA
Source organism: Spondyliosoma cantharus (assembly GCA_900302685.1). NCBI lineage: Eukaryota > Metazoa > Chordata > Actinopteri > Spariformes > Sparidae > Spondyliosoma > Spondyliosoma cantharus. The sequence continues at coordinate 76,800 of OMLP01016416.1, forward strand.
TGGATCCGGGCGACTCCCAAGCTCTTCCTGCCCAAAGCAGAAGAGCCCTACAGCTGCGCCCCGTGAGCGCCGAGGCAGGATTTAATTAAATCAAAGGCCTTTTTTGGAAAAACCTGTTACGTGGAGAAAGGAGAGGGTTTGCGTAGCGGTTTGCTTGATAGTTGAAAGAGCTGGCACCATTTTAGGGATGCAATTCAAAGGCAATCTTATAAAACACTAATTAGGGAGCCAGTTTTTCGACATAAGCGAAAGATAAAGTTAAACAAACAACCCCATCTTTTCATCAACTGAAGGATTTAGGGGTTGGAATGCAGTTTGATATTCATAATAATGTTGTCATTGGTGCATGATCACCTGAAACATAGACTTGTGCTGTTCTACAGAGGGAACAACAGAATCCGCCATGTTGACCTCCAGTGAGGGGACAAAACCAAACACTGGGTCCGGAGAAAGCCTTTTGCATTTATAGCAGCTACCATTGGGCAACAGCGAGTGTTCAGTTGGTTGTAATCTGCAATCGCGCCATTTAATGCCAATAAATCCTGTAAGAGAGATCGAGATAGCTGCGCCGATGAAAAAACACTTTCTGAGAGCCGGATCTGAAAACGTGAACAAAGCTTGTGTTAGATATGTTTGTTGCACATGTAAGTGTGGAACTAAATCTCTTTCTCTGACTCACCTCATGCACCAGCAGCACAATTTCTTTATTTCCTGCTAGTTCATCAATTCTTAAATATTACAATTGCTTGCCTCCGCGCTCACCTGTTCCCACCTCCCCTCATTAGCACATGTATGAGCCCGTGGGTGTCATTTACACTGGGGACGCTGCTCATGTGTCCCCACTACTGCTTCAAACTACTAGATTTTGTCCCCGTTACCTTTTTAAAAGCATCGTTTGCTAAAAATGCTCTGAAACGTATCTGGAAAGCTACGTAACAAATGAAAACGGTCGACTGACATGCTCTGGTGCTTTCAACGGTAGACGTCACATTGGCTTTGTTTAACCGACATGTCGCTGTGATACCTGTGGATAACTGCTGCTTCGTCAGTCACCGTTGGGGTTAAGAGTTTTTTCTGTATTGCCGACTGTGGTAGACTAGGATATGCCCTTTTGATGCGCCATTGTGCAATTTCTTTCCGCTGTCTTGATGATCTACTCTGGCTTCGTTCCTACCCCTCATTACGTTGCCTTGGAATCGTGTATGTTGAAGCCGGTCCCCTCTTTCCTCCCGTCAGCTGTCAGATTGTCACCGTTGCGTCTTGCCCTTACATCCCAGCCAGCTGTTACCTGTTCCCCGTGTCCTATATCCTGCAGCCTGTTACCTGCCTGCCTGCACTTCCCCCTCCCTTACCTCTGTTTGGGCATGCCAGTAATCCTATGTATGTTTACCTTTAGCTGTTAAGGCCTGAACTACTGCTGTCAGACTGCCTTTGCCCGGCACTCCCCTCCCTGACAATATTAGCTTGTTGTTGAGTTCTTGTCATCACAGCTATTGAGTTCCTGCACAAACAAAATGTAGCAATTAAAAACATAAACACATGTATGATAGTAAAATATGAAGATTCAGAAGATTTCATAACATGGGGGGTAGAATCCTGCCTTCTGATTGGCTGTTCCTAAATAACGTAAATAATCATGTGATCAGGTTAACGCTCATACAAATCACTGCAAGCAGCAGCAGGCAGCTCGGTAACCGTGTCTTAGCATTCATCCTGACTGAATTCTTCACATTTTGACAAATACAAGGTCGTAAAAATCTGAATTGATTGGTTTTGTGTTATCATGCAGCTTTTGTCTAATTTGTGATAAGTTTTCAATCATAAATTTGCTTCTAAAATCCAGAGAATTCAGCTGGAGCGAATTCCTGCCCAACTCTCCTAAATGAGATTGAAAAAAAATTGATCTGTACACTCTCGATTGAATTCTCTTTCCATTTAAATCATAAACCAGTGCATTCGCGACCTCATTTGTATTCCTGGCCACAGGAGCATTAGCTAATGCCAAAAATCATCCCTGTTCAGATTTCAAAAAAACCCTCTTTAGACTAAGCTCATTATGATCTGAGAGCCCCTCCGTGTATTCCCTGAACTTCACATGTATAAAGCACACCATTGTAGCAAATTATGCAAATCCCCTTTCTTTCTTAATCAAGTCCACATCCCATTGAAACTTGAAAGCCCACGTTAGTCCCTTAGCGGTGTGTTTACACTGGCCCGTCAAGCAGCATCACAGCAAGCAGGCGACATTGTTGCCGTCGTACATAGACTTCTTTATGCGTCCTTGCGTTGGACTGTTGGGCGTCGCTTGTTACGTCTGTTTTCCACGTTTGTGTAGAGACACGTTCGACTCGCAAGTAGATTACAGCTTGATACTTTTGCTCTTCGTGTAAGACGTTTTCACTTTTTAAAAACCTCCCTGTGCGGCCAGTCACCCTGACAGAGGTCCCCTCTCCATGTTATCACGGGGCGCCTCCCTTCATTAGTGTCTGCTGAGTTACTGTAACTATACACTCAAAGTCTTAGCCAAGCTTTGGTAAACTGCAGTGTCTTCCATTGAACGGGAACATTACGCTATCCTCTGATATCACCGGTGAGTTTCAGGGACGTGCGTAAACATGAATTTTCTCAAGCGAAACAGGTGCTTAAGGGCATTTCATTCTAAAGACTCCCGTGGGAAAGTGCAGGGGTGTGTCAGCAGTTTAGTCTCTGCATTCAATATACTAACTCAATGGATCAATCTGTAAGATGACAAAAAAATGACAGCAAATTAATTCAAGGTGCTCTCTTTAACCGAACTAAGACCGACTTAACTGTCTTAGTGACTCGTCGTGAAACACTCAAACTCAAAAGTAAAACTACAAAAGTATCATTAGTGAAATGAACCAAAGGTAACCAATCATTAACATTAAATGTATTTTACAAGTGTACGGTGGTTGAATGTAACTAAGTACATTTACTTAAATGCTGTTCTTACTTTGTACATTTTGAGGTACTTTACCTTCCAAGAGTATTTCCATTTTCTACAACTTTAGACTTCTACTCCACTACATACTACATTTTGGAGGCAAATATTGCATTTTTTACTACAATTATTTGATAACTTTATACTTACCAGTTACTATGCGGACTACATGCTGCATTAGAGGCACAATTCAATTAATTTATTGTGTCAGCAATCCGATATACATCAAAAGTATTCCAATAATCAGAAAAATAAGACTTTCACTTTAATAAAGTCATATTTCAACACAACATTTTGACTTTTACTCATGATTGGACTTACTTCTACAACAGTGTAAGTCTATGTGTGTATTAAATGTTGTAATATAGAATAGTGCAGTAAAAAGTACATTTTTCAAGAAGCAGAAGACGAATAAAGAGTAGAAGCACTGTATAAAGTAGGAAAAAAAAATGGAAATACTCAAATAAAGTACAAGTACCATAATCCACCACTGTTCATATGGGTATTTTAGCCAACAGGTAAATAAAGGTAAAGGAGCTGCAGTTACTGCAGTCAGCCAGAAGATGGCAGTCATCACAGCCACAGATCCTAACGTGGAGTCTCACTGCTTTATTGATTGTCTCATATTTATTGATTTGTTTACCCGCAACAGACAGGTACTCTATCAAACTCATATTAGATGCTTCATGAAAACAGATTTTTTGGAAGTGTGAGCTAAGCTACTCTTGTCCTCGCTATCGACATCTGAGAACATAATCAATCACCGCACAGAGAAACCTTGAGTGTCATGATGCCACCTGAAGACAAATAACATCTGCCAGAATTTACAACAGTCAAAATCAGTTACTGCGCTGGCAGGCTGCGTCTTCTGTCCTCCGTTTTGGCTTTCTGTAGAGAATATCCCCCATCATGCACTGTGCTCATCTCACAAATCCAGCCCTGATCAGCATAATTAAGCACTCATCCAGTGTGGCTGGAGCAAGCTCAGTCCTGAGTTACAAATCCGCCTCAGGTCACCTCCACGTGTTTTAACTGCGAAATCGCCGAGCGTGACGGAGAAAGGGTAAAGGTGTCCTCACCGCGCTCCTCATTCATCAAAAGTTGCAGCAGCACAGACATGGAGAGAAACATGACAAATGGGTGGGCTCGCTGCTCGTCACCCTCTGCAGGATCCCTTCAGGCCGGAGAGGGGTCATAAACCCGGGGAGGTGAGAACATGTAGCCTGGCGGTGTCTTTTGAAGCACGGAGAGGAGGAAACACGCAGCGCGCCCGGAAACTGTGACCTTCTGTCAACTGTGGCTTCTGAGCTATACTTCCTGTGTTACATTCACACACATAATCTCTCCCCTGACTGAGTAATATCACTGTAGCAGACGATGCCTGAAACACTTCGGTTTGAGTGACACCTGGTGCAGAGCAGATTTGCCAGAAGTCTCTCCACAAAATCCAAGCAAATGCCTCGAACCAAAACCAAAAGGCAGCAATTAATTTTTCTGTGGAAGTAAAGATTTTCAACGTGGGTCAGAGTCTCTCTCACGGACGTCAAAATACATGTTTAAAGGGGGCCGTGTTAAAGCGGACCTATTTCTTCCTTTACCTCAGTGTTTTGTTTAGTTTCTTGTGCATGTAAAAAGATCCTGAAAGTCCACACCAACAGAAGCTCATTGCTCCCACAGAAAACACTGCTCCTGAAACGCCTCGTCAGTAGTCCCGCCTTTAATTCCGTGACTTTGTGACATCACATTGCGTCACCGTGTCACACATTTGGATATTTAATGTCAAGTGGCTAGTTTTGCAAGTAGGAATTGATGTAGCACAGCTGCTCTGTTGTTGTTGTTGTTTGCGGTGCTGGCTCAGGCATGTGTGAGCTGACCAATCAGAGCAGACCAGGTATTCAGGAGGAGGGGCCTTTAAAGAGACAGGAGCTAAAACAGAAAACAGTATAAAGCACGTTAACCTATTCATGTAGTGACCCAAAAAAAAAATGAGGTACCTGAAATATGTCTCCTTTACGTAGCGATGGAATGTAACTAAGTACATTTACTCAAATACTGTACATAAGTACAATTTCAAAGTGTACTTTACTTGAGTAATTCCATTTTCCGCTACGATTTTTAAATTGGCATCGGCATACGGATAGAAACACAGAGATTCCTATTCGTATGGGTGACTCACACTTTTACGAAAGTACTATTTTAATAAGATATCTTGACTTTTACTCATATATCACTTTCTGGTACTCTACCTAACACTGCCCTTAAGTCTGTGACATATGTACAGAGTCATCCTTAACTCGGTGCAGGTAGAAACACATCTTGGAAACTTTTGTCAAAACACAGTCCTTGCAAAACCCGTTATTCACACACATTGCCTGAGACAAACACTGTGAAAAAAAGGTGTGACTCAACCTTGTTTTTTTTCCAAAACCACACCACGTCTCCAGAACAGCAAAAACATCTTTCGTGCTCTGCCATTAGAACAAGATAAATAAAGCGTAAATGCTCCCTGTCACTTGCTCTTTGTTATTGTCCCTTTCAGAGGAGTCATTTGAAAGCTTTTTGTCACTGATGTTTTTAAAAGGAGTTGAAGGGGGGCTTTGTTTTCACCGCCGCCTCGTTATTGTTGGTTTTGTGATAACTTCTCTTTTTTGGAGGATGTGAAAGAGAGCAATCAGCGTTGCCTTCGAGAGGAGAGGGGGGCCATGCAATATTAATCCAATCTGCGGAGGTGGTTTGGCTTCCAGGCCGGCCCCTCTCAAGGGGACTTCTCCATTACCTCTCCCGGCTTATCTCCCGTTCCTCGATACTCCATTAAAAATCCTCCTCCGACTCGACCCAAAAGTTACTCTGGTTCATTCCTTTCTTCCTCTCTCGAAGATCTTCTGTTGTATAATTGATCAATGAGTCGGAAGCTGCTTTAACAATGCATCATGAATAAATTTCATTAGCGTCAGAGGAAAGAATAAAAAATAGAGACACGTCTCCATTATTTTTGATTCTCTAAGTAAGAGCTTCCCAAACTTTGGAGTCTTGCGGCCCTCAGCAAAATCTCCCAGACCCAGCCCACCATCTCATTTTGTCTTGGACGTGAACACTGACAAGGCCGCAAAAGTTTGATTGACAACATGAACTTGTGGAATCCAACAGTGTGATGCAACATGCTTACCTTCAGGGCAAGATTCTGCTGCAATGATGCAATCAGAGCTTTGATTTCTGGCTGAATGGACAGCGGCTTCAGCGGCGATCAAATTCAAAACATGTTCCTGTGTTTGGTCTTTAAAGGCCACAAGCACTTAAAATTCTGTTTCAGAGAAATCAGGTAGATGAATGTCTTGTGCGAGCGCTGTGGGTATTTTCGAAAAAGCCTTCCTGTAAAAACTTCACAGAGCAATCACAAAATAGATCAACAAGGTCGTCCCGTTCCTCGAAGGTACGACCCTCAATTACATCCTCGAGATGTTTGGCGGAGGGATCCCCGCAGCGCTGATCACAGAGGCCAGTGAGGTACTCCCACATCTCTGACTTTAACTTGAGCTGCATTGTCGGGAAGCGACTTCTCCTCTCCAGCCACAAACTCCGGCACATTTCTGAAGGACTCGTAGTTTTTGCCCGGGCCATTCTTTTCTCCAACAGGTCAATTTTCTCCACAGTCGGCTCTATTGTTGTCACATGATTGTGACCGCTCTCCCCCTGTAGCGCCGGATTGAGTCCGTTCAATTGGTTGAAAGTAACGTCTGTCAAGTAAACCAATTTACAAAGCCAGTCAAAGTCTCAGAGGCGTTCCGCGAGTTCGGATCTGGAGTCGATTGGAAAATGTCCTGACCTCGTCACGGCGTCCAAGAGCTGACGTGCTTCCAATCTCTTCACTTAACGGGTCAAACAAACATGCGAGCTGACCTTTCTGACTGCTTCGGCCGGTCTTTAAGTCCATCGGCATTCTTGAAGCAGCTGTAAAAACGATTAGTCACACTCAGGGAAGCACTGCCCTGAGTGAATCCTAACGGACGAGATAAATATCAGTGGTATGTGACGTTATTTTCAAACATGAAGTCAAATTGCATTAACTATCATCGAGGTACAAGCGATATTTATGTCGGCAGGAAGTCACCGTCACTAAAGCAAAATATAAAACACTTCAGAGTTTCCCTAAATTAAGGCTTTAGAGAATGTTAAAGATAATAATCATGACGATAGGCATTCATTACTCACTCACAGTTCATCATATCTGTTCACTCTCTAGCTCTGCATTACACACTGACTCATGATGAAAATGATAATTAAGCAGTTCTGTCGGAAAATGAAAAAGAGATTCAGTCTTTGTGTTTATTGCATCTGAAAACCGTCTTTATCTGTTGAAATGACGCGTGTCAAGTTGCTGTCTTTGAATGTGCCCAGAATGTTGAGCCAGACATGAGAAACAGGAAGTGAAGTCACATTCTTGAAAGCTGATACCAGTATATTTGTGTCAGAGCTGTCGAGCAGACTGGCATTGAGCATCTTCCAAAGTCCAAAATCAAGAGGAGATTAAAACTCCACAGGAAAAACGTGAAGTGACACATTTCAGCTCAGTTTAAGCTGATGTCGAACCGATGAGAAGGTCGACCATTGATTTGTTTGAGGAACATCTGTGTCTTTGTGATGCAAGTTTGTTTGTTTAAGGAAAAAGAACCATCTACCATCTCTCATATTTTTAGATGCTGTCAGTATGCTAACGGTTAGCTTTCACGGCTTAAGATGAAGTCATTCTTATCTAAAGAGCTCCTACGAAACAAACCCAGGGCGCACGTAGCTGATGTTCAGTTAGCCTTCTGCAGTTTAGGTCTTAGCTACATTTCGTAGCAAATGTTACTCACCGTTTCAGAATCCTCAATGGTGAAAGCAAACGCTAAAAAGCCAGATTAAGCCCACTCTGCCTTTTTGTACCACTAAAACTGGGATTTCGAGATTAAATTGGGATTCTTGTAGTTTTTTTTTTTATAGTTTGCTTTAGGCACCAACCAGGCCATTAACATTAGCCATGTTGCTAACGCTGTCTTTGCAAAGCGCCAGAGCGGGGCGCCAACAGTAATCGAGGAAACTCTTGGAGGGGGAATTTGACAAGTGTCTGTTTCAGCTTTAAGTAAAAGCAAGATAGAAATATGAGCACTTACGCGTACATTGGTAATTTCAGAAAATACTCCCTCCTGCACATTACATTCCAGCTTTATTAATACAGAATAATTTATTGATTATAATTTGCATTCATAGTTTTTGAATCTGCAGCGAGTAAAGCTGTCAGAATCAATGTGTTGGATACATAATAAGTAAGATGAGTATTTCAGATGTTGTGGATTAGAAGTATAAAGTTGCATAAAATGGAAATGCTCAAGTAAAGTACCTCAATATTGGGCTTGTGTATCATATATATGAGATTTTACCTGTATAAATAAAGGTTAATAAAATAAAAAATATAGTACTGAGGTAATGTACTAACTTTGATCCTTATAACCCAAAGCATCCCAAAAAACCTTTTCAAGCCATCTATAGATTTAAATGGCAAAACATGTCTGCAAGCAACACTAGAGACGGATATTAAAACATAATATCACTCATAAGAACTTAAAGATGCATGAACTGTCAAAGCTGGACTGAAAATGGCTCTAATACTTTGACAACCAAAATTAAAAAAAAAACCCGTCATCTTCATCCTGGTTAATTAGGAAAATTCATCGCCGACGTGTTTGCTGAGCGATTCAGACAGATGATTAACGGCCATCTGGCCATACATTAACAACCCAATTTCTGTTGTGACACGTTCAAATTAAGATCAACACGACTGGAAAACAAAACTTGAGTTTGGGGGATAATTGAATGTACACAAAGGTAGATTCTCTGGGCGTGAAGCTGCGAGGGACGCGGCAGGAGAAAATTAACAGCTCTTGTCCACAAGGCCTCGTTAAAATCGACTGTATCCCAATATCACAGGAACACTCTCCAGTTGCACCATCAACACTTTTAAATATTTAATGCCGTCTGTCACCGGATCTCACTCTTGACTTTGACGTCAACCTCTACACAATGAGCTGCCAAGTGTTTCCATTACACGATCTCTCAGAGTCCTCGCGCCGACAAGTCTTTCTCAAACCCCTCACTTCACATATCAGATGGTG
>OMLP01016416.1:86424-101276 GCA_900302685.1 Spondyliosoma cantharus
TTCCCCCTTTTAAAAGCAAAAAAAATGATGCACATTCAGCTCCGGATTCGTGAACATTTGTTTGGCCTATTTTTCTGCTTGCTATTATTTTTTCGAAGCTTATCATGTTTTATTCATTGGGTCAGATTTTGATTTCAATAATCCCATTGTTTTGCTCCAAAAAGTAATCTACATTGCAAATGAGGAATCCGGTGCGCTCATTTCTTCTTGTCTTTGACAGCCCTGCCAATCCTCCCCTCATACATAGCGGTGCTTAATTCCTGCTCATTTTTTAATTACCACTCCAGCAGTTCAATATCACAGCCTGATTAAAATGTTATAGGACCTGGGTCCAGCAATAATTACAGATTTGCTGGCCGGAATGTGCAGAGTAAATTATTTTATTTGAGGAGCATAATTACATCTAAAAAATGCATCACTGCCAACGATTTAATGGCACCTATCTGTTCTAGAGGGAGGTTTAATGGGTCATTTTAGCAAGCCCTACTGGACATTATATTGACTTGGAATGAGTTAGGATCCTCTAATGATTTCACCAGGAGTGTTGCTTGCGGCTGCTGTTGTGGGAAGGCAGTGGAACAAATCTCTGTCGAATCCTCTGATGCTTTCATGAAATACAGCCTGTGGCCTGTGTTTATATTTTGATGAACCTAGAACTCGTATAAAATACATTTACATATGCGCATGACAGATTTGTTTATCACATGAAGTCATACTTTTCAACATGTGCAGGCACACTGTAGCCCAGATGATGTAAGTAAGTGTAAATATAAAAAATGAGAAATAGAAAAACTGTGCACATGTTATATTGGTTGGCAGGATATGATATAAATATATATATATCTATATATATAGTCACATCTCCTGTCAGACAATAATGGCTATGAGAAATAAAGCTGGGGTTGGTAAAATTGTAGAAACCATTGAGAGCAAGCTGAATTGTAAAAGTATCCAACAGAAAAAAATCCCACTCCCTCACTTCAGAGCCACTCGCACCGCCTACACAAGCTCGCTCTAGCCAGCAAGGACATGTGTGTTAGCCGCTAGCTCGCAACGCTCCACAAGCTCTCTTGCATTTTTTAGTCTAATAAAATACATAAACAATAATCATATAACCACCAAGCAAAATAGCTATCAAGAACGTACCCCAGCCCAATAGACTACCTGAAAAAAGACCTAGTCCTAACTGTTGTTGGTGTGTGCTTTGTGCTAATGGTAGCCGTTAGAGTCTGTTGCTGTCTTTGGATCGGGGGCCGTGTGCTTTGTGCTACTTGGTTAGCGACTGAACGACAGTCTGTTGCTGCCAGTGATGCTCTTCGGTGCTTTGGCTCAGGGGCAGTGTGCTTTGTGGTAATGTCAGCCGTTGAACAAGGCTGTTGCCTCTATAGCGGCTCACTCATTCTTTGGATCAGGAGCTGTGTGCTTTGTGGAATGAAGTTAGCGAGCTGTTGTTGCCACCAACTGTGGATCAATGGAATATAAGTAGGCCGGTGGCAATAATGTGTAATGTATAGCCTGCATTCATGATAAAAACAACATGAGAACCCACTCCAAACGATTGCTCCATTGCGCTACCGGTGATCATAATCTCTACTGGGTACCTTTAAGTAATCTCTCCTCACATACTTCTGCATCTGTCAGTTGAAAATAGAGAGAGCCACTCACTGACTTTAGCAAACACAGTAAATTAATTCATGCAACAACAAAAAAACTGAGTAGACTGATTAAAATCATGAATTTTTAATACTAATTTGATCATTTATGTGGTGCAGAACAACAAATTCTGAACTGTGATTCATGAGCAGGAACCGTGCTGTGAAATGAGTGTAGAAAAGGCTTCCATAGTTCACGTACAATGTCAGACACCGGTGTAAAATGCACTGACACTTCTAATAATGTGAACTGGGAAAAGAGGCGACGCCGCTCATGTTTGGATTCATCACATCATGAAGACATAATCGTCTATATTTCCGTCTGCCAATTCCTTATCTGCGTGGCGCCACAGAAAAAAAAAAAAAAAAATGGAGCACAACAAAAGCGGTGGCAACATGAACATACATCATCAAACGGTCGGAGATGAGAGGAGCCGCTTTGATCTCGCTTCTTGGCTCAGCACCTGGAATCACGAAGAGTTGAAGGGTGGAAGAAAAAGAAGAAAAAAAACCCCAAAAAAACAGGCCTCTTTCAGATAAACACCACTTACTCTCACAATCTTTTTAAATGCCTCCAACAGGACCTCTAACTGCTTTCAACATATCCCCTGCTCTTCCGACAAGGTCCTCATACGGTATGTAAATATATGGCATTAAATTACCACCGTTCCTTTTAGCAGGATGGCGGTTTTAAAAGACATTTTGAAGTTCAGTCGACAGTCTGACATCTTGAAGACCAAATAAAAACATGAATCGCTCTACGTGGTCTCTGTTCCCACGATTGTTTGCCAGTATTCAAACCAGATCTGCAGGTCTCGGGGGCCAACTGCCAGTCGCACCACCTGAATCTCGTTTATGAGCTGCGTGCCCACAACAGTTGGCTCTCTAAACACGATTTGTTGAGACAAGCTTGATTCTGAAGCTGTGGAGGATTAGGTTGTTTCTTAGAAGAAGAGCAAAAAAAAAATAGAGCAATCGAAACCGGCAGACTCGAGAGGACAAACAGCGAGACCGCACACGCTTAAGGAATTTGACATTTTGGGAAAATAGCGAGGCTTATGTTATTGTTTTGTTTTGTTTTGTTTTTCCTGGTGAGAGTCAAATGAGTAAATCAGCACACATCTCAAGAAGGTCGAGACAAGAGCCAGTTATCTTAGCTTAGCGTAGCATAAAGACTGAAAGGAAGGGGAAATAACTTTGAAAGCTCACTTATCAACATGTCATATCGCCTTTGTTTCGGCCTTACCATAATCCAAGTTTAAAAAAGAATATTTGCTGTGTTTCAAAGAGTTACTGGATGTAATATTTGGCTAATTCTTGGCCGGCGGCTGTGACATTCTCGGGGAACTGCCTTTCATTTACTTTCAGACGGAGCTAAAAATGCTGTTTCCCCTCTGTTTTGAGTATTTATGCTAATCTAGCTAGCTAGCTAAATCCATGATCCTGAAAACAAAATTCCACTGCAGAGTTGAAGGGATAACATATTTTTGTAGGCTCGCCTTGAAATTAGCATCGCCAACGGCTTCCTCAAGATGCCCAGAAGTAAAAAGCTAACGTTACTTCAGCAGACACACTTAGATTAATTTCCTACCTTCCTTACCAATAAAGACAGACTAGTGAGTAGATGAATCTCCTATTCCGGTGTAATGATATTTAATGTGACATCCTCTGTGGTCTCATTTAACTACCTGTTAGCAACCGCCGAAAACCCATTCAGACAACACATTGACTTCAAGACGAGGGAACCAATACTATGCTAACTTATTTTGGGGTTTAAGGACCCCTTCTTGTGGGAAAGGTATGACGTCAGTTGACCTTCGTTAGGTGGTTTACGGTTGTAGTTTGGTTGGTTTTAAGACAAGATCACGGTGAGGGTTAAAATAAGTGTCTTAGTTATGTCAGTAATGTGACAATCATCAGTTGTTGATACCACACAAACACCAGGTTTCTGGAATAGCAGTTGAAACAACGTTACGACACCCTTCCTGAAATAAAGATATAAGAGTGGTGTCGATCTTCGAATCTAACTCTTGGCAAGAAAGCGAATGTGTTTGAGTTTTTTTTTAAATGTCAAACTATAACATCTATATTTATACACGGACAGGAAGGAAACAGAAATCTAAATCCGACCAAATCCATAGAAATCCTAAGTGGCTGACTGACTCTACCTGTGTATTAAGCTGTGGAGTCACTCAGCACAGGTGTCAGCAGTATGACGGCCTTTCTGACAATCTCCTTCAGGGATATTTCAACACACACACACACACACACAGCGACCAAGTAACAAGATTAGGCAACTGCAGACAGCTGTCACAATAGTGTTGGAGAAAGTGCTGCTCTGAAATAGAACTTATTGATTGTTTGTCACCCATTAATGATGGCCAAAGCTCACACAGTGGATACCCTGACAGAAAGATGATAAACCCACTGTATTCTGCAGGGATCAGGCACAACAAACAGCAGAATATTTATATGAAACATTTTTATAAGAAGTTGTGGGCTTCAAGACTGTGTCTGAATTGAGGTTACAGGCTTGTTTTCCGACTACAAGCCATGTTTCCCCCACCGTGGCAGCAGCGATTTTTATAAGCCAGACGGTTTGTCATCGAGAATGAGGATCAGGTTCTTGAAAAGCTTTTAATATAAAATGCTTTTTTTCTTTGAGAGTGATTTGAGGCTATTACGATTCACAATTTATCAGGGTTGTTATGAAAGTTGCTATGATTGTCTTTGATGTTTCACTTTAAAGCCTCTCTGAAGCCCGTCTGGCAATACTAAAAAAAAAATCCAACTCCTGCTGCGGACCTTTGGCCACAATGTGCTGCCGGGCGCATCGGGCACATGAATCGAGCTCATCAAGGCAAGATTATTAATTCTGGAACATCCTTGCATGTCTTGTGGACATATGAGACACGAGTTTTAAGTGTTCGCAGTCGTGTGTGTTTGCAAGACTCTGTGTACTTTGGTCAAATGTTTTGTGGCAAGAATGTTGTTAATGTTTAAAGGTCACATTAATAACATTCCTGCTACAATTTTAATGTAGATAGATTATTCACATCTTCAGAGCTTGTAGAAAGGCGCAGAATAAACGTATCTATGATTGTGAATGAATGATTTTGAAATGTTTGTCAGGGTCCAAAATTATTCTTTTGTTCATCTCTTTGTAGGAATTCTGACGGTTGGTTCCAGCTTCTAAAAAAGGTTTGTCAACCAATAGCATAATGGTTTTGGTGCCTTGTGGTTGCCATTTTGTGGAAAAATTACGTATAAATGGTTGAGTTCTACGGTATACGCCTGGCATACTGTACTGCCATAGCTAGCATCAGCAACATTAACGTTCAGTGGCGCTCTGATGTGAAGGAAATGGAAGGTAGACGATGGAATCGACCATTTTCCCATTGCTCAAATGTCATAAACATGGGGAATCTGACAAATTGTTAACATTTCAAAGCTTCCTGATAAATCAGAAATTGAAAAGACAATGGAAAGTTAAAATACAGACAGACATCTAACCATATTTCAAAGGAAAACAACATGTTTGCTAATCATTTAGCATTCAACCACTTCCTACCCACTGTTTGAGAGTGTTAGATACGCGTCGACAGAAAATGAATTCTAAAATATCAACGCACATCTTGGACATGTTTCTTTATGGGTCGGGAGTGACGTAATCAAACAGTAACATTAGCTAGGAAGTGGCTGAATGCTAACGGTAGCTAATGGCTCATCAAATATTTGTTTTTACTGTCCAGTTCCTCATTCATTTTGCCGATCAATTAGAAAAAGCAATTAAATAATAACACTTTGTCAGATTCCATGCATTTAAAACAACTTACAATCTGGAACACATCATCATCCCGACATTCAAGCTTTCCACCCTGAGCTCACATCAGGGCCAGGGTTACATTTAGTGGCTCAAAGCTTTCAATAACACCCGTAAGTGAATGCAATTATTTTATCGTTCCATAACTGTAGCGAGGAACAGGTTTGCCCCCTGTGAAAAGCACAGGGCCACTGCATTGATTTTTTATATTTATATATATTTTTTATACTATATTTTTTTGACTGCAACTTGAAGTGAAACACAAAACCTTCAAGACAGCTATCAAGAGATTGTAAAGCGTCTTTTTCAAACTCAAGGACGTGGCACAACAAGAGCAGCAAAAGTGGACGGTAGGTTTCGAAAGAGGATCTCTTTAGAGCATTGATGTAGTCTTTAAGAAGATCATCAAGTCAACACATGAGGTTGTGAATCAAAAGGCTGGTTTCTTTGCAAACGCCGCTGACGTGAAACTAAGTCGTGTGTTGTTTGACATCCGCTTGACAATACGCTGCTCGTCCATCACAAATATTGGATTCTGCTTAAGTGAACTTTCTTGAAAACAGCAAATGACCTGCTTTATTTTTTCTTCTTTTCCCCATCAAATATTAACCCAGCACCCTTGCCAATAACCCTGATGAAAGTCTATAATAAATTGGCATGGAAACCAGGGAAAACACAGCTAACCGGGTTGATATTGACATTTCGTCTGCCAAATGTTGGCACTGCAATCAGCCCGCGCTGAGAAACCTTGATGAAAAATGACATCAAATCAAGAAATCTAATTTTCAGTCCTTCAAGCTTCTGCATTGGCTGTGAGTGAAGGAGCGTATCATCAGACGAGCCGTGGAGGAAATGTTCAAATTAATTTCTGAATTGTGCACCTTTAGGTTACAACACCTTGGAACGATTCTAACTTATTATAGCGGGTTATTATTTTACAATTACTTGGGTCCCTTTCAAGGCAACATCATCCCGGCTCTGCTGAAAATGGACAATGTTTTCCACCTCTCTGTTCACATAAAGTCATCCCTGTGAGAAAATACACTGAATGCCAAGGCAGGAATCCACATGAATGGCCTTTATCCAGCTACCTGATGATCAAAGGTTAGTAAATTAAATTCAGTGAGTTTTCAGTCCAGGGGATTCTCATTTAATATGACCACACACCGTGCAGCGCAAACACCATTACGAGCAGCAAACCAACACGCGGGCCGGCAATCTTTAAAGAGAATCGGATTGATTTTCTCACGAATGAGCTATTATCTACAATCAGTGGGCTTCAGATGAGAGAGGGCCAGTTAAAAGGACAAATGCACAAAACAAATGATGTGACACAGTGGGTAGTTACAAACTGCCTCGAGCTCCTTTTTTTTTTTTTTTTGGACAGCTGGACGTGAGCATGTAAAAAGAAAGACAAAAGAGGTGACTCACAGACTTAAACTTTTTTTAGACTTCTTGTGTTCCGAATTGACGTGCTAGCAAATGAATGTGCACGAGGCAAAAGAAAATGAGACCCGAGACCGTTTAGCTGGTCAGGCAGTGGCCTCTAGTGGTTGAAGTAATAATGACAGGCGCAAAGGAGGACATCAGGTGAGGCAGGTTCCACATGGGGAGGAGGTCGGGGTGGACACAAGGGTCAGACATCGGACTTTCACCAGGAAGATCGCTGTTCACGTCCCATGTGGAACGAAAAAGTCAGCTCATCCACCTCAGAATGACTTTGTTGATCCACTGCCTTCTCCTCAGTCACCACGAGGTTGACGTTTTTGTTGTTTAGCGAAATATCTCTGACGATTGGATGGACTGCGGGAAAATGTTGTCGTTTCGAACAACTTTCTGATCCCTTGGCTCGTATTCTAGCGTCATCTTGGGTTCCGTTTCTACAATAATTGGTTTTCTGACCAATTAACTGCAAAACTTATTAAGCTGCAATTAGCCTGAGTGATAAACTAAGATGGTGAGGGAAACATTATACCTGCTATATATAAACATGTTGGCATTGTCACCGTGCATGTTAGCATGCTGACACTAGCAGTTAGCGAATACATATTCAGTGCCACAGCATCACAGAGCTGCTGGCGTGACTGCTGTCTCGTTTCTTTCCTGCTGATCTGCTGTTCCTCGAAGTTCATTTGAACAAATAGGAAGTACTTTATTTTAGCGAGCATACAGGGCTTCATGCACTCCTCCTTTGAATCCAAAGATGACATCCAGGGGCGGCTGAAGAAGAGAGGCAGAGATTTGTTTGTTGGTTCCCTCTTTCCCCCAGATACTGAAGAGAAAATGCCAAAAGTATGCATATCTTATTGTAGTACCATACTGTACATTATTTTGTGACTATATGAGACTTTTCCCCTCTGACATTTGTATAATGTTATAGTGACAGTCTCTCACAGGCACTGCTGCAGCCTGTTGTCGCCAAGGGAACACAAATATATGTATTTTTATTCCTTGCACAGCTCTGGCAGCGTCCAAAACACTGCGAAGTGATTTTTTTTTTATTTATTTTTTTTCAGTGAGCTCCTAACAGTAAATTAAGTATAGATTTTGTTGTAGATGTAGATGCATCAAGTGGTTCCAGAGAGATGAACACCGTGTTGTCATCAGGATGGAGAGGCATAGGAGTTGCGCGATATCAACATCTTGCTTCAGATTACAATAATCAGTGTTTTCAAGAGTGAACAGGCGTTGAAATTAAATGTAAAAGGAAAGAATTGTGTGATCTGAAGGCCCCCTTATTGGAAAAAAAAAGTGACTTATCCAGCTACTTGATGATGTAAAGAATTATTCTTTAAAATCATGATTTTTTCTTTCCGTTCCTCATTAGGAGATTAATAAAAGAAACCCACTTCTGGTGCTGCGACTATCAGATTAAACTGACATGAAAGGGAGTTAAAGATTTTATAGGCTATCCACTGAATCCATTGCTCTTTTATTTTTCTTTGCGGGAATTTATGACAAGAAGCCTCTGAGCTAACACGGTTATCTAATACGGTTCAATTGCCTTAAAAACTGTTTCACATCTTTTTTCCCACTATTGTTTTCATTTTCGCTGCACGAAGTGAGCGGGGAACGTTTTCACTCATCCTTATCCTGGTTAAAAGGTTTCGATGTAGGGGGAAAATGAAACAGCTGAAAAGTTGTGAGCGTGAAATGCTGCACTCGGGTTAAACACATGAAATCAAACGCGTTTTTTTTCCGGCAGACGTGGACATGTGGTTAATGAACTACGTTATGTTGGTATTGAAGTCGGTCAATGCCCCCGAGGAACGGAGAGGCTTTCACTTCAGTCTGAGGCGTAATGGATTATTTGGATCGCCCGGCCCCCGAAGGGTCTGAAAGACGACTGATCTCCACATTTTTTATTTTATTTTTTTTTTATAAATGTGCTTGGAAAAACTCCACAACAGTACGTTGATGGAACAGCGCAATTTGTTTACATAGATGGATTATTTTTCTAGAATACTTCGCTCTGTATTGACTGTCCACCTGACATCCATCCATTTCACACACCCGCTTTCCTCACACACACCTGGCCTCAATGAGTTAATCGGCGGAGACGCTGCGAGGCAAGACGACGTGTGCCATCATGTAGCGACGGATCAGCACACGCTCATGACCATAAGCTGAGTGCGGCGTGTTTGTTTCTTCTGTTTTTTTTTAGTTTTTTTTTAGCGATTGAAAACCCCTTAAAACCCACAAATGTTGACTTGAAGTTCATTTAAGAACCGCCCTTTGTCTATTAAATTCCTGTTCTCGGCTCGCGCAGTAAAGAAAACGCGAGGCAGAGACACGAATAGCGCAGAAGATAGACTATAGATTTTGGTACAAAAGCAAAGTGTACCTGTGTGGTGGCAAATACAGGGAACGGTAATGAGCTTGAGAGCAACAAGGGTTCAGCGGTTTTTATGGCCTTGTGAGGTGAAGCTGTCCCTGAGCCTGCTGGTGCGGGACCAACAGACTGTAAACAGAGTGTGACTGCGGCTTCAGCTCCGGGACTCATTATGCTGCACTGGCAGCCACCGAGCCAGATATGAGAAGGAGCTGCACACGGCATCTCTCTGCACACACCGCAGCTCCAAACCCCTGACTTTGATAGGTTGAAATTTTTGAGACGTAAATGCTCATTTGCAGTGGACTAAGTGGCTAGTGTAGATGTGGCGTATCTCGCTCGTCGCGCACTACTTCGGCGGCGCACCCGCCTCAGGGCTCCGCTTAATGCCGCGGTTTACCTCGCGCTCGGCGACACCTCGATGTTATGGGCGGCGCGGACGCTGCGTATGCAGCGATTTCCCACATTGGAGTCGGTAAATGTCACATCAAACTCTGGGGGTGAAAGCAAGTTTATGTCCTGTAAGCGATTTAAAAAAAAAAAAAAAGTGAGTCAGCCTCTAATATATTCTGCCTTTATGAATTTCAAATCAATGTGGGTTTATATATAAGTCATTTGTTAGTGGCGGTTGCCAAGAGGGGCTTGTAATTTCCCCTGGCATGACTTCAGACAGAATCTTGATGGCAGCCTTGATGGGTCTTAATGGAAGTTGAGTGAGGAGAATGGACTAAATTTGCATGTTGACAAAGGCTGGGGAAGAAACAAGATAATGGAGGTTATGTAGCCGAGTCCCAAATCGGCAGCACAATCCTTCAAGGTCCACATTTAGACAGGCAACTATGTCACAAAAAGCCCGTCCTGAGCCAAGACATGCCGCCAAATCTGGTCATCTAAGGTCGGGGGTACGCTTCAAACAAATGACGTGTCGTCTGCCCACATGTAAAGCCGCAAGGTGTTTACAGCAACGAGCCGTCAGGTTTATTGTCACAGAGCGAGACAAGACACAATATTTGCTCGAAAAATGGTGCACGCTCACGGAAAGTTTTCCACGTGACTGTATTCAGTGTGTTGCGCTCATTCGTCCGCATGAACGGTGAATCATTAGAAAGCAATCCTAAGAGATGGAACAGTTCAAAGTCCACTGCCAACTTGACCAAACCCTGTGTGACGTGAGAATGATTTTCAGTTTTGGAAAAAAAAAAAGTTACAGAAGCTGTCAAAAACATAACCAGTTTTCATCCGACTAGGAGATTTTTTGGTTGACTTGTTGGACCCTTCTCTCCACCACAGTCACCCAAACACCAAATGAGAAACAATAAATTGTTTATTCAATCCACAGATGTGACGAATCTATGACAAAGGGGTACTGAAGCTGTTTTGGCAGCTCTTGGTGAAGCCTTCAAGCGTTTCAAGTGTTTCCTTTCCTTTGTTACCTCATCTGTATAGTTGATTAAATTTCGTCCTGCCAAGATGTTGGCAGTTAATGTTTCTGCAAACCACCGATACATCCAAGTTCGTACGTGTCATATTGACTGATTAACAAAACATGCCATGTGACGTTAACATTATATCTTTATTACAGGACTTTCACATCAAAAGTTAAAGGGGATAATGGTGAGATGGCTGCAGAGCTAGTGACCACAGTTCAAGGCTGCATTTTGGCTTTTGCGTGAAACTATCGGGTGTTTTTTAAGGAGACGTCGGAACAATTTCCAGCTGCATTTGAGGTGACCAGTAGCAGATATTTGTCACAGGAATTTGGTCCAACTCCAGCCAGGTTTATGGAAACAAAACCAGGTGTTTGAATGCGATCTCTGGACATTTCCAGCTTTGTTTGTGGCAACCGAACCAGGTGTTTTTAAGCCAAATCATGACGTTAACCACTTGGTTTTTGTGCCTAAACCCAACCCTAATATGAGCACAGTGTTGTGTGAACAGAAACAGTAAAGCTGAACACAAAGGAACGTGAAGTTGTAAATTATCTGGGGTTTTACAGAAATGTACTTGGCTGACATTTATTCTGGCATTGGGTTGCGTTGAACCTTCGAAATAAAACCTGTGACCTCTATATTATGAAATATAGCCTCACTGTAGATATGAGCTTTGAGCAGTTAGACCAAAAAGCAAGCCTTTTTTTTCCCCCCGGAGATTTAAGAGGGTGGAAAAGTATTCCAACATTTCACAAGGAATGAGCAAAACTCTGAGGGTATTGGATATGTTGTTAATCGCAGGGTTTTGCAGGAAAATAGACGTTTTTGGACATATTAACCAGAAACCTGTTCAACAACACATGAACTGTCCATTATGTTATTAGCAGTTACGTTACATGAATGACGTAACATGAGTTACGAGAGTGAATGCAGTTTTCTTTTTTACCAAAAGTATGATCTTTTCCTAAACCTAACCAAGTATTTTTGAGCCTAAACCTAACCAGAGCACTATCATTTGACAATATTACAGCCCAGAAGTCATAATATGTGAACTGTTTATCAACATATTTTATTTTGAAAGTCTCCCTAGATGTTGCATATTATCTATTAATGCTAACTCAACCACGGAGCCCTTCATTGATCCGACACTAAAGGGACAGTATTTGTCGTGTTGCTCAGATTTGACGAGTTGGTCGTGAGAACATGTTGAGTATTTTGGTTTAAATAAAACATCTTTACATCGCAATTTGTACTTATTGCAGATAACCACTCGTTTTAACACATTTGAAGAACCTTCCTGGTGATTAACTTGAAAACGCCAGACTTTTTACGAGTTGACCAGGAGCGTCTGAATGCATCATTAGCTTTCGAAACACAAACTCGGCCTCCCTGAAACCCAGCCAGTGAAAGCCTCTCCGGTGTTTGTTAGCGAGTGATTTTCTTTTGCTAATCCGTTCAGCTCATCTCTTGACAGCGTCATCTTTTATTTACACCACTTGCTGCGGCGTCGCAGGTGCAGGAGACCGACATCGAGGGAGATGAACATCGCTCTCGACCTCCCAACGCGATCGTCTGCTAAGCGTTTCAACGCCGACTGACATCCTGCAGATTGCCTAATGTTATTACTCCCACCTGGAACCGTGCTCGCGTGAACGGTATCATTCACTACGTCCACATTTGCGATCGCGCGTGCAGCAAATGCTTGCCGTTGTGTGCGTGCGCGGAATAACAACCGCCAAAGAAAAGGCAGCGCCATCGCGAGCCGCTGATGAAGTTGTGCCAACGAAATGAAGCCACTTACTCCAACCGCACACACATCTACGCCCACACGCGCACACACACTCCCCTGCTGCAGAGGATATTTTCAATTAATCAGGCGCTCTCATCAATAATGCATCACCCCTGCAGCCAGTCACTCTTCTCCAGCCATTTAATGAGGCAGCCCGGCCAGAGGGACACCATCCACACATTACTCCTATTATAGTCAATGCTCAGGAGCAAAGCCACTGTGACCGCGGCCGGCTAATAAAGCGACACCATCATTTGTGCCTCGGAGTCAAATCAAAACCCCAACCGAGAGTGTTTGCAAAAGGACACGAATGACAATAAGTAAACACCCCGGGAGCCAGCGGGGCGGCCGCGTCACCGGGAAACCTCAGGTTGCTAATCTGAACTGCACGACTTCAAGGACCAGAGGAGGTTTGTCAGGAGTGATGAATTATTAAAAACAACTTTGCTGTGACGGAGGAGAACGTCCCGGTTTGACAACATTTCCTTTAAAGTTAAATTGCAGCCCTGATTTAAGACACGCGCACCCAAGAGTCGGGGGAGCAGCTGTCGCAAACGAGCTCCAAATAAATGTCCGAGCCTACACATGTGCTAATTTCTTCGTAAAACATTTTTGGGGCTTGTCAGCCGCTAAATTAGTGGCGGAGTAGTACAAGAGCGTTTAATAGTCGAGCGCATCGCACTTCTTTCTGGCATTCGACGCAGAAAGTGATTAAGTGGGAGATGAATTGGTCTGGCTCTCCAGAGAAACTTCAAAATAAAACTCCGCCATTGAAGCGACATCCATTCGGTTCATGGCGTCTTTGATTCCACAGTTTGGTGATGAACAAACATCGCTTGTTTTTTTTCCCACTTAATTTACTGTCTTTCATTACTCAAAAGTGCTTCACTTTAAAGTTGTGTAGTGTTTTTTTTTTTATTTTGGAAAGGCACCAGCGTCTCCACTCCCAACATTTTTGGCTTGGAGTCACTTTTCTTTCTCAGCAGACGTTGTCTTCCTCCCTCAGCGATTCACTTCTTCTGCTAACTACCCTGTTCTTCCATTTACAAAACTGCTGTGACATTGTGCAGATTTGAACACACCATCTCCTTTGTACCAGAGTTTTCCTTGAAATTAAATCCTCTGATATGAGTTTTGTAGAGCAGTGTTAGTAAGGATGATTTGAGGAAAAGTTGTTGGATTTTTACTTCAATAAATGGTCCTTTTTAAATGCAACCTCTGAAGTTATGGATAGCTTTATTAATCTCCAATTAAGGAAAATTAGGAAATTAGGTTATCATAGCTGCGGGTACATTCAAAGTATAAATACAATCAGGGAGGTATTGTCCATGATTGCCTTTTGTTCCCCACCACCTCATCCAGGGTGACGAGCTTAGAGCCAACAACAGGCCCTTGACTTTTTGATGGGTTTATTCAGTCTGTCGGCGTCCTTCGCTTTGATGCCCGCACACCAGGACCTTGGACACCACAGCGAAGAAGATGGTGCTCGCAACAACAGACCGATGGCACATCTGGAGCATCCAGGTTGTAGACATTAAAGGATTCTTCTAGAATACCTTTGTGTTTGTCGAAGTACCGGGAGCTGCTACGATAGGCTGCCACCAGCAAGGAGCCAATTTAAGATCAGATGTAGGCTAAGCAAGGCTGTAAGATAGCCAGCGAAGGATGTAAACTGGCGAGGAAAGGATTTAAGCTAGCTAGGGAAGGATGTAAGCTGACGAGGAAAGGATTTAAGATAGCTAGCGAAGGATGTAAACTGGCGAGGAAAGGATTTAAGCTAGCTAGCGAAGGATGTAAACTGGCGAGGAAAGGATTTAAGCTAGCTAGCGAAGGATGTAAACTGGCGAGGAAAGGATTTAAGCTAGCTAGCGAAGGATGTAAACTGGCGAGGAAAGGATTTAAGATAGCTAGCGAAGGATGTAAACTGGCGAGGAAAGGATTTAAGCTAGCTAGCGAAGGATGTAAGCTGACGAGGAAAGGATTTAAGATAGCTAGCGAAGGATGTAAACTGGCAAGGAAAGGATTTAAGATAGCTAGCGACGTATGTAAACTGGCGAGGAAAGGATTTAAGCTAGCTAGCGAAGGATGTAAGCTGACGAGGAAAGGATTTCAGATAGCTAGCGAAGTATGTAAACTGGTGAGGAAAGGATTTAAGCTTGCTAGCGAAGGATGTAAACTGGCGAGGAAAGGATTTAAGATAGCTAGCGAAGGATGTAAACTGGCAAGGAAAGGATTTAAGATAGCTAGCGACGTATGTAAACTGGCGAGGAAAGGATTTAAGCTAGCTAGCGAAGGATGTAAACTGGCGAGGAAAGGATTTAAGCTA
>OMLP01016417.1:0-11241 GCA_900302685.1 Spondyliosoma cantharus
GCGCTGCAGATTGGGGAGAAAGCGAGGAAGTAGCGCTATAAAGGATGCTGCAGTATGCAGGATGCTGAGTACAAAGAGGAGGAAGAAGTGCTTGCTGAGGCGGCGGCACAAACAACAACGGACCCCGCTGCCAAGGTGACACCGCATCTCTCACCAGCCCACTGTCCTGCTGAGCTTTGGAACCTGTTGACAGGCTGCCAAAACCCAGTGCCGGGCTCTCTCCTCACACTGACTGATGTTGAAGAGCCGCTCCACACGTCAAATCCCCTATTTTATGTCTGTTACGACCTCGCCATACCAGTCATACAGACAAGACAGCAAGAGAGAGATATCTAATAGCAGCACATGTCATAAAGAGAACCTGTCTTGGCAAGAAATCCCCCGAGCAAACAAGAGCTATTTTTTCCACTAATGGTCTGAGATGCTGTGTTCTTGTAAAGAGATTGTCATCCAAGTCAACAAAACATCGCCTTGATTTCACACTACAGCAAGAGTGCATTTAAGTTGCGAGTGAGGTAAACCTTTCCTCTAGGATACACACAGAGGCAGTTTTCCAGCTCCTGCAGAAATCTTCAATTATTCCTGACGCGTTCTAAATGAAGTTACTGCACAAAGATACAACTCTAAACCCAAAAATCACAGATGAGGACAGGAGCAGAAAGCTGCAGAGAGATCGATGGGAACGTGTACGGTACAGCTTCTTGTTGAAACATTTGTTCCGAGTTAGCCTCAGGAAAAGTATTCAGGATAACACCATGACTGACGCTGAAGTTAAACTTTTTCACAACTTAGTCGTCGAAGGTTTTTTTTTTTTTTTTACTGCCACGACGTGAAGAAGTTTCAACTGCGACAAGCTTGAATTCAGGGGGAAATTTTTTAGTATGAGCAGCTGGGTGTTTTCTCTAGGATGTTGGGTTTATGAGGCAACAAAAGCTTGCCAATGTTTTGTGTGTTCAAGCCAAAAAACGGAGCTGCAGGGCTGTTTATCACTGCGCACATTCACCATCTTGTAATGCATTTGTCCCTACAGTGTAATCTCGTCAAGAGCCTGAGCTATTTGCATACATTAGGAGAGACGCCACACATTAACCGTGGTCAGAAATTAATCTGCTGCACGGACAGACAACCTTGGGACTTTAAATATGAACACTGTCTGAAACCTCATGACCTAGAACACATTAAGCAGTCGTGACGGAAGTCTGAGCGGTGACATTACTGACACCGAAAGTCAGCTGGAACATTCAATGAACTTGAGCATGACTGACTTGTTTTAATAGTCTGAACACACACAGTTCCTGTGCACCTTGGTGGCCTTTATAAATGTAATTAAGCTCCAAATTTATTCATTGACTAGAAGTGTGAGGAAATTGAAAGGACATAGAAGGTTGAATGTGGAACGTAAGAACGAGAGTGGAGGGAAGACGGGGGATCAATCTCAAAAGAGCCTGAGACAGAGGTTACGAGTGACTGAATGAGAGTTGAAACAGAGACAGTGTGTGTGTGTGTCTGTGTGTGTGTGTATGCATGTCTCTCTCTAAGAGGAGTGTAAGGCGTACGGCCTTGGATTATATAGAGCGAGGATTAACATCTCTCCACAGTCATGGGATCAGTGTGAAATTGCAAAGGTGTGTCACTGCAATTTTCACTGCTGCCGGGCCTCGTCCTCTGGGGTGTGAAATTCTCACTAGATACCTTATGAAGACTTCCATTGAGTGCATTTCTACGCTTTGTCTTTTTTACTGTCCGCATCTTTTACCGGCTCTCATAAATGTTTGGAGAAGTTCATCAAAACTGAAATTTTAAGTCCTTACTATAAATTAAGAAGAAGGTCAAAATCGTACATCAACGAAACTGCTCGTGTAGTAAGTGTTACCTGCGTTTCTGAGCTGTTGCTGCTGCTGCTGCTGCTGCTGCGTCTCCTGCCAGCCATACCTGTTGACATGGAGTTCACCTTTGATAATCATCCATTAATATGATGACGTGATTTTCCTTTTCCTTGAAAGAGCGATAAAGCCCGAGGGGGAATGAGAGGGAGAGAAAGAAAAAGAGAGTGCAAACCCGTTGTGTGCATTCTCTTCATGCCTGTGAAATATTCTACAGATACACACATCAGAACTATAGTGAAATGCTGGCATGATGTCGATATGACTGTCCACAGGTCGTTTTCAGGTCTATTTTTGCAGAGAACTGCACACGTGCTGCGGTAAAAATAGTCGAGACTCTGACTCTCGCCACGAGCGTTTGAAGCAAACTCACACAGCCAGTGTGGCTGCTCGAACCTGTTAACATGGACGCCTAAATGAAAAGCAAAACGTCAAGCCAGGCGCACGCGCTGCTCACGCATCCAGCGTCGCCAGTCTGTAACCCGAAACCTAATGCTGCCTTGAGCTTCACAGTTTATTGCAAGCAAAAAAACTTGCATAAAACATCAAGTTTGATGTATGTAGACTGCATGGTGATGCTTATTGAATCATAGACTAAGATACAAAGGAAGGAAGAAAACATCATCAGCGTGTGCACATTATGCATCTGGGCCACCATAGCTGAAAAGAGTTTATGCTGACATTGTGAGATCCTGCATTTCTGACAGTGTCACATTTTTGACAGAGGCATTTGCAAAGCGCTTGACAACTGCCGTCTTTCATCCTCTGTCACAGTGGCAGTCTCTTGTCAGGGACAGCCCAAAATCGCGCTGTGTTTAACAGCCTCAACTATGGCCACATAAACATTAACTCAAGCGTAATGTAACATGTGGAAAAAAAACATGTCCATACAAACATCATGCACTAATAAGACTGGAAATCTAGCATGAGCACTGCAAGCCAGAGCTAAACTAACATGGACGTTTGCTAATTTGCATTTGGTAACATATACAATATGTATTGGTGTTTATTTAGATGCATGACAAGAAATATTACATAAATGTCAGTTAGTAAAGTTAAACAGTGCCACTTCTGGTGTGAATTATTACCAGTGGGAAATGAATCTGAAAGTACAACAGTATATTATGATTTTACCTTGATTGTTATGTTTTACAAAAGGTGACAATGTCGCCAGATTCAGCTATTTATGTGTTTTTTTTTATAGTGTTTCAGTATGAACTCCCAGTAAAATTACAGCCAGTTAGCAATTTTATACGATGTCAGTGGAAGCAGACATACTTACAGACAGACGTACTCTCATGGATGGATGAAGGTTATGTTTACTTCTAAGTGGGCAGTCTGAGTCTAAACACAGGAAACAAAGTCAGCTTTTCCAGTCCTTTGTACAGACCATTTTAAACCATTTCCAGGTTTAAATACATCCAGCAAATCAGATCAAAGTATGTGACCCAGCAGCCACTGCAGCTCGGTCTTCAAATGTTTGTTTACTTCCCCGGTCTGTGTTTTTCCTTTTCATTTTCTCTGCTATCATTGGCTTTATTTTTTCTGAGCTGCTCGCGCGCTTGCCCTTGCCGAAGTCGAGTGGCTCGCTGTGCCTCTCTACCAAAACACAGGTGACACAGCGGACGCCTGCAGGCTAATGAGGTGCCCTGCCAGTCCAAAATCTGGCTCCTCATCTGGCCTCTGCAGCAGGAGGGCTGCAGAGGAGGCGGCAGACCACTGCACCTGTCGACTGACGCCTAAACATGTCACAGTAGGCTGGTAATACGAAGGCCAGTGTCGAAAAGCCGCTTTTTTTTATGTGGATTGTGTTGTTTAACTACTGCTGCACTTTTGTGACAACTCCATAACAAATGTGAATCAGTTGAATCCTTTATCTAGCTCCTGCAGGCACATGGAACGGACCCTGCTATCACCTTGATTAAATGCCAGGTCTTTTAATTCATCGACTTACAACTGACAACAACCTCATCTAAGTAAATAATACTTTCTTCTGTTTGCAGCGGTCCTATATATTCTGATGTATGATCAGTTCAGATCATAATTGATGTGCTCTCAGACTTGTTTACTCGCCCTCCAATCTCCAGTCCTTTTTTAAAACAAAGTGTATGTGATAAACATCCTAGTCAGTCAATAAGATTGATTTCCTTTTGAGAAGACGTGATTCCTTGCCAGAGACACAAGAGGGCCACTATTGGACTACGTTATAATTTGGTTTTCTCTCAGCTTTGTATTAAAAAATCCGCAGTAAACTGCCAGTGTGACTGAATCACACTTTCCCTGGTTGACTCGCTCAAAGTTTCCAAGTTTTTCTGAATACCTACTTACCTGCTGTTCCTTTCTCAAGATCTGTTTGTTTTAAACAATACTTAATATCATAAATAATGTTTTTACGTACTTCAGTGCACAGTAACTACAATTATGACGAATGTATTATTTACTCCTTACACCAATAGTACAATTCAGACCAGCTGCCTAACACTGAACTTGTATAACAGCGATGTTATGTCATGTTTTACTGGTAAAACTGTAATGCCTTTGATTCGAAACATCAGATTTCCACCATCATTGCAATGAAAAGTGTGTTTCCTGGTCCTAACACGCTCTCCTGACAAAATGAGAGTCGACATGATGGCTTCTTGACTGACAACTCGTCGACATTTTGCGGAAGCCCTGAACAGCACCAAAACTCAACTGCAGAGTTAGCACTGGAAGCAAAGGACATGTTTATGGAAAGTGGATGCACATCACGCTACATCGTGCAAGTGGAGAATTTAACGTGAAGCAGGATCTGATTGCATGATGTAGAATTTGCAATGGTATTCAACAATGGTTATATATAACCTCCATATCTAGATATTGAAAAAATCCAGTCACTTGCTTAAAAGGTTCAGTATTGATAGTGGAAATGGCAGGTATAAGGATGAGGTCCACATTTCCCGAAGCTTTCAGCAGCATGTCGTGGTTTTTGTTGGCGAATGAAGTTGTCATGGAGATTGTATTTCTTGCATCAAAGGGAAGTGGAAGAGGAGCTCTCAGTTTCCCTTTGAAGACATGGCAAACAATTCATTGACGAAGGCTATAAGATGTGGTTGAATATGGCAGAATATATTTCCAGTATGTTGACGATGCGCCACGCAGGGCTGAGGTCGGTGCACGGCCGTACAAAAGTCTAGAAAACTGTCACATTCAAACACCAGATAATTGAAATAATTACAAAGAAAAACAGCTGAGCATCAGGTTTTGAATCTTTAGTATCAGAGTTTGCCTTGGCATGTGTCAGTCACCACACTCCCTGACAGCAGGTGAGCGTTAGCCTCTCTTCACGCTGACTGCAGGTCTGTCACCCTCCGCGGGAGAGCATGCTGGGAAGT
Organism: Spondyliosoma cantharus; assembly: GCA_900302685.1. NCBI lineage: Eukaryota > Metazoa > Chordata > Actinopteri > Spariformes > Sparidae > Spondyliosoma > Spondyliosoma cantharus. The sequence continues at coordinate 5,258 of OMLP01016417.1, forward strand.
GGGTCACTGTCAACACCGTCTGCCTTCCACACATATGCTTCACCAGCACCCTGTCTGCCCTCAGGAAGCGTTCGACGCCTCAACAAAGAACCAAGACCGCGTCGAAATGTGGGAACTCGCTACGAAAATCACTGTGTGCTGAGTGGCGGTGCGGCGAGATGACTCACGACGCCACTTCACCATTGTCATGTTTCCCCGCGAGAGACTGCTCCGGCGCTGAGTGGAAACATTTCTGGTGAGTGTGGCTGGCCGGATGATGGCTCTCCGGCAAAGTCAATACTCGGGTGATGAAGTGAGACTGAGCTACTCTGTTGGAAGCAATCAGGGCAATTTCCAAGATGAAAAAAAAAAAAAAACTCCTGAGGATCAATGTGTGTGTTCTCTGCTGGGAGGTCTGGTTAACCCACATGGCTGCGGAGGAAACGTGCTGCATTGAAGGTGACAGTGTGGTCTTGCCTGAGCACAACTGTTAGATGTGGTAAATCGATGGTAATCAGCAAACCTGGCAACATTTTTGAGAGCACTTGGCTGTAGCGGTGTTTGACCTTGTGCCCTCAGCAAGTAACATTTACCTTCCGGGCACCTGGCTGACACTGTGATGCAGAACAACTTACAAATAGAGAGCCAGCATGGATTAGCTTTCCTGCTAAAGGGCACCGGAGCTAATGCGCAGTTGTAGCCTGTGTTCTTTCATTGAGCCGAAAGATGCTGCGCGCTGCAATCCGAATGTAAAGAAGCACAGAGTTCTCCTCTAACTAGGGTCATTTCATGGATTATTGCCCCACTTTGTTTCCTCCTGCAGTCGGGAATATGAGCCATTTGCTCGGCCGATATAACACGACAGCAAACAGCAGTAATGGCGCAGCAAATGAAATGAATTTGAAAAACATCCTCGTAATCATTCGGGCAGTTTTTGCATCTCCTCAGAGCCATTATGTTTACATCGGGATGCTCATTGAGGACAGCATAACAGATATCTGCCATCAGCTGGATAGTTTTATGGAAAGTGGACGAGTTTTTTGCATAGGTAGGCCACAAGGGAAGCACTGGGAGACGTGGTGAATTGGACAATTCAGCACACATTTTGTTCTGAATCTGTTGAATAATGCAGCGCTGCGGTTGTTGAGCTGAGATTATTCTGTTGTTATTGTCACCACATGTGGTTGGTTTTGTTAGACTGCCAAGCATTGTTTTTTTTTTGTTTTTTTTTGTTCACTGTGCTGCTGAGAAAGCAGTCAAAATGGGTCAGGAAAAACTCCGTTGTTTCTTTCACAAACTTCACAGACAGGACCGACTTCTGGTTTTTTTTTCACTTTATCTTCATATGGGCTATACTGTGCAGACGTAATGCTTCATTATTCATTAGAATTGGCCTCCTGTTAGCACTGTGAAAGGTATATCTGCTAGATTGAAGGCGGCAGTCGTAACTCTGTGATACTCATCCCCTGCTGTGCCCCCTCTGATGTGGCCGGCACTCAGTTTTCCACCTTTGTGGGAAAAATATCCATTAACAAGGCTTGAAAAAAATGGAAACTATTTCCAGAATGTTTCTCACAGCAGGTTGTCTACAGTACGTATCCTCTTGGAAAGCGTCTGAAATATTCTCTTCCTCCTGTGTTTCCCATTTAAGAGCCTGTCAAGCATTGCAGTCTGGTATCTACATAGAGGTTACTGACCTGGGAGGGATACAAAGAAAACCGACAGAGGATCTGTTTTCCGGACAACAGCTGCCCATTGTCATTTCCAAAATGGATACTCTATATCTCCTGAAACACATCTGCTGTGGAAACCATTTGATAATGCAATGCACTGCTTTATTTCATCGTCATTCGTCCTGTTTTTGCCAGAAACCACGACAGAGTTTATAAACACTGTTGATTGATATTTGCGGGATAGACTTCAAGTCCTGTCGCCGTCTCCTTTCAAAGACGGTAACACAAATTCATTCACGTCTCTCCAAAAGTTTCCTTCTCAGCTTTCACATATTTGTTGTCACATTTCGTTCTCTCAAAAGAGCTTCCTCCATTTATTAGTAGTTTCTCAAAGTATTCTCAGAGGGGCGTCCGTCTTCCACAAGTCCTCTGGTTTCTTCCTTATGAAAAGTCGCTACTCTCATGAACTCCCAGTGACACTTCATCATGCTCACTTATTAATCTCACCCTGTCTGTGTTGTCAGCATAATGCAGCGGTGGTTTCCCTTTAAAAATTGCTTTTCTTTGCCTTCCCTTCACATCTCTTTGAGAAACGAGCGATTACTAAAACGCAGCCAGATGTTGGATGTGTCTGAGGTACCATTCTCGCTCGGCTGAGGCACAACTCCAACTCCAAGCCAACTGGCATGGCGCGTCAGAGGGAAGTGGTTCAATTTAGTCTGAATAACCAGGCTTTAGTGGTAGATGAGCAGTGGTGGAGCAATCTCCGGGGTTGCCAATACACAGAGCAATTACTGTACACACATCTGTTGCTGTGGACTACCTGTCAGACTGGTAGATTTGTAAACGAGCAGTTCTTGGTCGTGATCCTCAGGACATAGAGGTTCAATAGGTTCTACATTAGCACCATTATCTTCCATTTATGTCTTCCCTACAGAGAAAATTTGTTGAGCAAAAGACCCTCCGGTCCTCGTCAAGAGAGAAAGAGCGATGGATCAGCTGAAGCTGAAAGGAAGCAGCCCCCCAATGGCCAACAGAAGAATACGTTGCCATAACAAACTTTGCTCAGTAATAGTGGATGAAATTGAAAAACTGAGCTAAACAACTGAGAATTGGAAGCCTCCTGTGTCAGTAAAATATTATGGAAATAGACTAAACCATTTACTATTCCTGAGAAATGCTCCTCACTTTCTTCAAGATAACTGCTGTGGACGTCTCTTCTTTAATTCCAAATCATTAAAGCCTCGGATGCTTTGCCTCCAGCATGCCGACAATTTGGAAAAACAAAACCTTACAACACTTCACATTATACATCTAAACATCGAGCTGCAGCTAGGTCCCTAGTTAACAACGAAGCAATCAAAAGTCAGTGTCTGTAATTGCAAACATTGTGAGAGAGTGTGTTGAGGAGCCATCATTCTTTTAAAAAAAAAAAGATATGAGGAAGGATAAAATGATGCAGGGCAGTCTGCAAAGTGGAGGCAAGAAGACAAGCGAGTGAGACAGGAGGCACATGACATAAGGGGAAAGTCTTGCACCAACTGTGAAGCATATTTCTTCCTCTTTGGACTGTTTTGTCCATTTTCAGCAACAAAAACTGAGCCGAGCCGAGCGGAGGGCCCGAGCGACAGACGTCAATCAGCGCCGCGTGTGCACGCTCACCTTTGCCTCTCTGTTGGGTTGCCAGGTACCACGACACACATCCCACAAGAGACACTCCCATTTCAGTTGAAATCGGTCGGTTATCAGGATCAAATTACCAATCGGGAGCGCAGCAGGAGAAAGTGTTGAATACGGAGATTCCTGCGAAGTGTTGGGAGTGTTGGCAGTTATGCACCTTCACAGTAGAACCAGGTATTTAGCCACACTACAAGGGACATATCAGAAGAGCACGAGGAGTTGATTTAGAAGAAGATCTGGGCGCTGTCTTAAAGAAAATGAAGACCTTGTAAGGAAAAATAATAATAGTGATCTCATATCTAATGTTTAACCAGCATTTTAAGTAGGTTTTGTTGTTTGTCTTCTTCAAGAGTCAATGCTTTCATCCACTCAAACGGAGCAAAATTCGTCGCGGCAACGCATCCTTTACGACTTACATCTGGTGTAAATCAGTATTAACTGCAACAAACTAACTGATGGGAGAGGAAAACAGAAAGATTCTAGGAGCCGAGGCCGAGGACTGAGACTGTGCCCAAATTAGGCCAGCTAAGTGTGTATACTGTCTATGTGAAATAACATCCATAAACAATGTGTTTTGAGGTTGCTTTCATGAGAATCTTCAGCCAGAATGAAACGGCAACAGAGGGAAGATTGTTATATCCGTTTTCCTCTTTCTGTCAGGCTTCCGCAAATTGTGCATTACAGCTGTCATGCTGCATGGAAAAACACAGCCAGCTGGAATATCAAATGGTTTAACGTCTCTTTTGTTGAATGAGAACAAAATACCAGTATCAGTAAACAACATGTGACAAGCATCATCTACAGTATCAAAGTTGGCTAAATCGTTTAATACTAATGCAGAGCAATGAGCCCTCTTGCAACGCATAAACATCTGTCTTGATGTTCACAAAGAAAGTAAGGCGCCGCAGAAAGTCGTCTTTGATTTCTACAGCCACACAGACCCTCACTTGTCAAACTTGACAAAACTGAAAGCTGCACTTTTTTCTGTCTTCTTTAACATCTGACAAGAGCTCCACTGAATCATTTATACCGTCCTCGCCGGCCATGAAAAGGCATCAAGCAGTAAGCTGCGGCCTCTGTAAAAATGGGCTGTTTTTATGGTCTACTGTTGCAGTATGGATAACAGATGCATGCTGAACGCAGGGGTCAGAATAGTTGCCCCTGGCAGGATTCATTTTCAATCGTGTGCGAGACAGTGAAAGTGGCAGAGGTTCACCTCATTAAGTGATCATGAAGTTGAGGCCACGGAGCCACTTCACAGGCCAAATGCACACCACAACAATAATAATGATGCTGGGAGTCAGCCAACACGGTGCAGAGGCTAAATTAGAATATCACATCCAATTAAGACTTCTCACCGAGGCGACAGGTTCCCCTGGGGATCAGGGCAACGAGATCAAAATGACAATATCACAGAAGGTAAATAAACAGAGTGATTATATCTGCCATGAGAAACAGAAGAGGACCTTCTCGTTTTCATCGCTTTGATACCATGACCGTTTCCTCGGGTCAAGCTGATTATGAGTGACTTCTTTTACTGTCAGTCTGCTTCAGTCTCAGCTTTACCGAAGTACATCAACCCGTTTCTGGTATTTAAAAAAGACATTCTGGCCTGTACTCATCTTCTCTTGAGACATTTCTTCATTCTCACTAACATTATCTTAATCTTTCCCTTGTCTCATTAACAGGACTTTACAGCGAGGATGAAAGCAGTTATATTGCTCAAACACGCTGTTCTTCAAAGGGTTGAAAAGGGTCCTTCTTTAAACAACTTATCTCAGAGATTTTTTTATTACATACCTGGATCTCTACCATTGCCAGATCTTCTTCATTCACTATAAACTTGACTAAAATATGTGTTTTGTGTAGTAAATCAAACACGTCTTGTACATTGAATTGATCAGAACTCTTTCATAGTACAGCGTTTTTGGAATGCATGGAGAAAAAAATGTTCTACATCTTATTTCAGGAGATGATTTTTCATACCGCACCACAAACCTCTGGGACGACGAGAGTCAGACAAGTCATGGAGTTGACCGTGAACCAGTCAAATTCTCAAATTGCAAGAGATATTTCTGTAAAAATCAAAACAAAAAAAAAAACCCAAGAGGAATTGCCTCCTAAATAAGCAGGTACAGAAACCTGACATGTCAAACAAAATTACACACTTGGAAAAGTTTTTCATTACAGTCAAAGCAAATCCTGCACCGCCACAGATCTTAGTTTTCATCTAGTTCCCCACTGAAGCAGCATTACATGGTCTTAAGGTCATATGCTCACCAGTATTACTGTATGTACAAATAAATAAATCACCATATCCATTGGGACAAGAGGACGATTATAATAATCATGCAAGACCATCATCAAGAACTGCCAGCCTTTGGCAGCTTTAGCTAGATTTTACGCTGTGAGACTGGTCAGATTTTATAGGAAATCAGTTGGATTCTTGACAGCACAAACCAGGATGTGAGTACTCTTTGAGAACAAAAGAAGCCAATTATATTTGAAAATGTCAAAGAGCTTTGTCTTTACATTATTTTAATGCCTTTTACATGAGCAGTCAGCAGCAGGGATAAAGGCCAATCTCGATCCTGATTATCAGTAATCAAGGAGATTGATAACTGATATTTGGAACCAATATACATTTGCAGG
>OMLP01016417.1:11261-21602 GCA_900302685.1 Spondyliosoma cantharus
GTTAGTTACATTCCGTCAGTGGTTATTATTATAATTTCCTTTGGTCCTTTGGTGGAGCCAAAGTTTCATTGGATGTTGGACACATGCTTCATGTCCGTATGTCGCGATTTACTCACCAAGTCCAATGCCTCCTCATTCCTATTTTTTGTCATGTTTTGACTTGCATCCAGCACTTCCACTCAGGCTTTTCACATGCAAAAATGTAGAAGCTGGGTAAAAACAGGTGGACGGAGAAGCACTCAGTCACTCTCGTGTGAATGAGCTGTCAAAACGGTTAACAAAGTAAAGCAAAAGAGCTCATCCTGGGGATTGGAGAGCCCAGATTTGGACAGGCTCCTGCAAGTGCCAGGGGTTGTAGATATCAACTGTGACAGAGCTGTTGTTGAAGTGCTTTCAGGAGGCTCATAATTTCCAGCAGGGCCCCCTGGTTAGCGAGCCCACTTCACTCATGTCCCCTGAAGATTAAATCAAAACCTTACACTACTGTCTGTCTTTCATGCTCTGTATCCCTCGCGGCTTTATTCATGTCTCAATAAAACTGAACAAAGAAAGACTAAGAGGAGTGAGGTATCTGCTTTCTCCACCCCTAATCTCTCTAAATCCATACAGGAAGTCTCCAAGAGCAGCTTAGGCTGACTCAATGCCAATCAGTTTTTGAAAACTCACTTTCTCTACCGTGATGATCTTTAATTGATTAACTGGATTTCTTATGCATGACCGGACAAATCAGATTACCGAATGCTTTTCTTTGACCCTTTTCCGGCGCTAAAGCAATCCACGGCATCCTCTTGTCAAACTGTCTCGGACAGAACCGCATCGTCCCTCAGCCAGGAGGCCCACAAATACAGCACCAGAAAAAACACCAGAATTAGAGATGAGAACCATTCCCTCGCCTCCAGACGGCATGTTTATCTGAAGGGACACGGAGAGCGTTTTCATCCGAGGCCAAGCTCTGGTCTCTGTGATCAGTCGGCCATGTTGCGGAGGAAATGCTTATTATGTGGTTGTACGCGGGCCTTGTTTGTTGTGACCTTGAGGGCTCTTCCCATGGCGCAATGGGGCTCCGCGAAATGAGAGGAGTGACCACAGGAAACCGCCCTGGGAAAGAAAAAAAAGAATGACCCAAACACTGTCAAATGTGCATTTTTCTTTCTCCCATCTACATCCAGTTTTTACAAACACTTTCCCAGTGTCACATATTACACTGTGTCTCCATCCGTCTGGCTATGTCTTAATCGTCTTTCCTTTTTTATTCCTTCACCAGTCAACTTTCTGCCACCAAACCACAACATTTCTTTCTCCTTTCTCTGCATGTGACCACAAGACATCACAAAGCCAGGGGCGCTTGCGCAAGCTTTACCATCAATAGTTTGCGCACACGTCCGTGCATGTATGTGCACATGGCCAGCTCCTCTTAAATCTATACATAACTCAACACAAGAACCCACACATTTCCTCCTCGCACGCAAACAGGCATTCATGGTTTGGAATAGAGCAGACGCTTTAATGCAATCAGAAGATAGTCCAGAAATACTCCATCAATCTGAGAGCGCGAGGAGCTCTTCACAGTGCTGCTGTATGAAGTGTGCAGAGAGCAGCCGAGCGCTTCAGATGTTCAGTTTATTATAGTCAAGACTGCAGCAGCTTGTCACAGACCAACAGCTGGGCTGTTTTGTGCAAATATGTTAAACCCGTCCACCTGAAGCCAACCAGATAACTGACAACTAAACTAATATTCTTGGAGTAAATGTGATGTTGGGGCATTCTGGTGGTTTGGTTGGAAAAGAAAAGTAGCATTCAAGATGAAAATACATGACCTCAACATGGTTAAGCTCCTATGTTGCCTCACGAGACAACACATTTTCACAGGGTATAAAGTAACTCCTGTTCTGCCAAAAAAAAAAAAAAAAAGGGCCTTCATAACGCGAGGGCCACATCTGTTCCCTTCACTTCTCACAAAGAGCCACTCAAAGTCAATACTAGAGCCATTCTTCACCTGTCAGCCTGTCAAGTGGTACCATTGTATTTATTTACCTTCCTGCATGTTCATTCAATGTGCAGGTATATACATGTCTCAGGAGAGGAGAGCTATGTCACACACCGTTATGTCATAACCTAACAACAGAAAGGTGAAGGGGCTCCTGACACTTCTAAGAGACGGGAGGTTAAGATAGCGGCTCTCTCAGAGTTCACCAGAGGATACAGCAACAGGGACTGCAGTAGTTCAACACTGTAGGCATGTTTTGAGGGTCTATCATTAAGAAAACCCTTTAAACTACAGAGACTAGCTGGAAAGAAGGCAGTAAACTTTGTTCTACGATACTTGTATTTGTTGCTACTATATTAGACTCACGTCACGGAACAGGGACACTTTCACCTCACAGCACTTAGATTCTGCGACTGAAACCGGCGATACAAGGTGGGACCCGCCTGAGTCTGTTATCAGCCCAGTCGCAAGGAGAAAATGTCGGCAGTTAATGTTTGTGCACACCAATCAAACGTTCACGTATATAGGCTAGGTACTTGCATGATCATGTCGACATGCTGTGTGAACATGACTCTGATATTGGGAGGTGGAGGGGATGGTGGTGGAGTTACAGACGACAAGGCTGCGAAGCCAGAGACCACAGTTCGAGACTGTGGTTCAACATCTGTAAGCATGACACCACTGGATATTTTTAAGGAGACCTGGGGGAAAATTCCAGCTGTGTTTGCCGACGAAAAGGTGGCATTTTAGGCTAAACAATGATATTTTCCGAACCCTAACCCATGTTTTCGTGCACAAAACTAACCAGACAATAAGCACAGTGCTGTCACAACATAAAACTGACAACTGAGAATAAAATAAAGATGCAATATAAAAACACGTAAAGCTTTTATAATTTTTTGTGGTTTGCAAAAATGTACATTACCAACATTTATTCTGGTGACTGAGTTGGTTTGTATTCTGCTTGTAGTATGTACGTTGCCCCTGTGATCCTGCACAGCATGAGTGGACGTTGAGAAAGCACTAGTGGGTGAATAGCATTCAAGAAAGGCAATCCCATGTTGTTAAAGGGTGCAGGTGATACAAGATCAGACTAACTAAGAAATGAAAACAAAAACCAAGCCAGTCAAAAACGATTACAATGCATCATACTAATATCCTTCAATGGCTGATTTAAAAATCGACAAAACTTTTGAGTAGGTCTGCATTAGAAACTTTCACCAGGGCACATGTACGTTATCACGGTTAATCAGAGATGACGTAAGGGAGTGCGAGGGTGTTAAGCACGGTGAGACATCCTCGCTGTACTTTTCTGGCTGATTTTAAAGAGTCACATTAGACTGCAGACATAATAAATCTACAGCGGGAGCTCTCAGCGTCTCCTCAGGACTCTGCTCGCTGAAGACTGGCCAAAGACTGTGAGTCATATTCAATTACTGCCATGGACTCAAAACACAACAAAGCCAGAGGTACACAAGGACGGCAGTGCTATACTACAGCGCCGGGTAAACAGCCTCCCCTGTATGATGACAGTGCATGTCAATGGTTACAGAGCAGGCTGACCTCATGAAAGAAAGAGACTAATCTGTATGTGTCAGACAGTGATCTGTAGTTCTCACCCCCCACCCTCCAGTAAAGTACATCTTGAACATCAGGAGTGTCTAAATATCACACCCTGAACAAGAAAACTTCAAGTACATGAATAAAACATGAGTTTGTTGTTTGGCTTCGGAGCAGTTTCCTCTGTTACAATAATGAACTGTATACCAATAGACGCGTCAACCTTGCAGCATCAGCCCTTGAAGGAATCTTATGCTAAGACTACTCGACAGGTCTATCATATCATTTACTTCTGTTTTGCAATTCTAAAAGGAAAACAACACATGGCATCTTTCTCTGTATAATGTTGTTCATGAGTGGCTTCTGGGGTGAAAAATTAGGTAACACGTCATTTTACAGGTCCTGATATTTCAGAGTAAGCAGGTGCTGCAATGACCCCTGCTGTTGAGGCAGCAGCCTCTGAGGTGACTTGGGTTTGTGGGAGGAGTTTGGGTGATCAGGGGCACCTGGGCCCAGTGTCTTGAGATTATAAGACCCACGAGTCATTAATTCACTCTCTCTCTCTCTCTCTCTCTCCTCTCCAGCACACATCCAACGGGGTGATGTGGCAGCCGCAGTTGTCCTGAGTTTCATTATGTTTAGTTGATGTACATACATCCATTACATTGTACACACATGCACATCCTACACTACTGATATATTGATGTTCACAGCCCATTCACTCATTATTTTCCTTCTTTGCATATTTTGTTCTTTATGTTAAATAAATATTATATATATATTTTGTTAAAGCTCCTTAATTCAGCGTGTCTCCCGGTTTTGTCGCGGCCCAAAGAGCCAGGTCGTGACAGTGCTATTTACCAAACAACATATTTTAAGTTATTTTGAAATTACATAATAATAATTTATTGAAAATTATGCAACAAATTAATAATAATATTCTGCTATTTTCCAACAAGAGCTGGTCATTTTTTAAATACTTTTCCAAGAAACGTTCAACTGATTTCTGCTAAACTTCTGCTGATCATGCCATTTTAACTTCACATTGGTCTACGGTTTATGATACTAATTTATTTGCGAATGTAAATGTAAAAATAAAAGACTGACATTTAAGTTGAATGGTGTGAAGACAATATTATTAGGCCTCAATACACAATCAAAGAATTTAATTAAAATGCAAAGGTATCAACTAAATTCTTGATTACGTTGTTATATTTGTGTTTACTGAGCAATGTATAGGGGCAAACTATAAATGACAAGTGTTGTCGTCAACACCGCCTAAACCAAGTCATGACCAAGACCAGAGTGTATCGGGACCGAGACCAGACTAAGACTTTGATGGGTTGGGACAAAGTCAAGACCAAGACCAGTGCGAGTCCCACACTGCAAGATACCCAATAAAAATGCGAATCCTGCAAACTACAGACGCAAGGTCAACATTTGCATAAAAACACCCACAAAAGACAAATTAAAATTAATCTTCATTCACCTGTTTTATGCCATATATATTAGAGCCCAACTGATACATTGGTTGGTCACTATTATCAACTGATATTGGCCTAGCACAGCTTTATCAGTGTGGACGAGGCCAAGACCTTCAAATAGTCACACCAAGACCGAAAATCTGGTCTGCTGAATGTGAGAAGGATAAAATATACTTCAGTTTACTGGAAACTAAGCTGCAACAACTTCAACTGAGTGGCCTGCTGAAGGGAAGTTAGACAGACTAGTTTGAAATCAAACTGGCATGACCAGCAGAAGTTAGGAAAGTAGGAAAACAGAAAGTAGGAGGTATAAGAAATTACCAGCTATGTATTAACTTCTGTTATACAATAGCATGATTATTAAATTACGTTTACTGGGGATTTATTTAAAATAAAATATGTTACTTATAATTGCCACCTACTTACCATTTAAGCATACTGATGCAATGGCATCACTTTGTCTGATTGAATCCTGCTGATATGGAAATGAAGCATTAGTGACTTGACACTTGCTGGGCCAGATGCAACAAGTTGGAAGACATGACAACAAAAAAAAAAAACTCATGAAACAAAAGTCACGCACTGTTTCTAAAGATAAATCTTAGATGAGATGAAATGAACTGCGCCGAGCAGAGCAGACGAGGAAGACACACTTCAGATATTATCCGTGAGTAACACCACTCGTCTCTCAGTTCCGTCGACATGAACACGTGTCATCCTCACTTCAGTGGATTCCCGTCAGGATGATCACATTCGGAAGACAAGCAACCGGCTAAGTTAATTCAGTTGTCATTGTAGCGTTTCATCAAGTAATGCAGTGCGTCACACACTGTTTAATGAGAGCAGAGAATGAGCTGAAAGCTTGCTGCATTGCAGAATGAAAAGCTGGGTGTTTCTTATTCTATGTGTAATTTAAACAAGCTAATCGCAGTCGGGATAATTCAGTTATTTTGCTGTTGAATTTCAGCACCCAGAGGATATAACCTGTACGACGTGATGCACAAGACACCGGTGGAATAAATTTCACACTGATATCGCGTTCCATCGTATGGCTGCTACAAGCCTGCATCAGTCATGAGTGAGCGGCCGTGTCTCGCAACCCTACGGCGCTGTGGCCCCTCTTAGGAGCCCAGCTGTTGTGATAATCCTGTTATCTGCCATTAAAGGTGCAGGAGGGAGGTGAGGTGGGTGAGGCAGTCATACGGCCTGAATGTTGATGCAGACACGCAAGAGCAGCGGGATAATACAGCACACCTCACCTGCCTCCATGTGTGTCAGGTTAACCCTCACAGCTACAGACTAGATCTAAGCAAATCCATTTGGATGCAATCCAGACACACTCGCGCGTACGCAGGTGCACTCGCGCAGGCATTGTTATCGCTGACAGCTTGCTTCTTCATGAGACACGACCCCGCACTCGGGGGGGGGTACATCATTACATGCCAACATGCCGTGAGTGTACATGCAGCGTAATGTATGAAACATCTAGCATCAACGTGCAAAACTCACCCATGTGCACAGATGAAGAACACAATACTGAAGCTACATAAGATCAAACAAACAGGCAGTAGAACTGAGACACACATTCACTTATTTCAAGTGCATTCCTTTGCAGATCTAATGCTTCCACGGTTTTCAGTTAGCCGTGGAGCTAAGTGGCCCTATCAGCTCACTGAAGTCCGCCTGGTCCGCGACCTCTGAACGTCGGGGGAGTCACCACAGACGTCAGGGCCCGGCTCGTTTATTTTGTTCATTTATCACACTAAAAGCTGTGAGAGCTTGGAAATTGCGCCAAACTTGTGGCTTGCATACTCATCTGCCTCATGCCGTTACAGTGGTACTGTATTAAGAGACAGGACGGGACGGGCTAGCTGGTTAGCATGCTAACTTCAACAGACCTCTGCAACAAAACACCCAACACTGTTACTTCTCAGCTCATTGTTATTGATGTTTCAGACTAAAACATAAAATATGTAAAATGTATTACATATTACACCTTTCAGGCACGTTTTCAATGAAAGCATCAAACAAAGCCTGTTTTTTTATATTCAAAGTTCACTTTAATTTGTTGAACCGTCCCAAGCCATCACAACACCTTTGCTTCATCGTCGTCTGTCTCACAAGCCACATTCTGCAATTTTACCGCCCCCAGAGTAACAGCACAGGTCTGAAGTCATGAGATGATTACCATTTATATAGCTCGCACCATCAGTTACAAAGCAGATCCCTCATGCACAGGGTGTTGCTCAGGAATGATGGGATTCCATTTAAACACCTCGCACTCTGTTTGTGGCCTCGTCGCCTTTTACAACATGGTAACATCTCAGAATGTTTGACTGCGAAAGACCTCGTGTACGAAGGATTTCAGCAGTGGTTCATGCCAGGCATACTCACAACATGCTGCATGTAGCTGAAGGCAATCCATCTGAATTCCCCATCTGACTGTAACCCCGTCCAAAAGCTGTGTGATTTAAGACTGGGTCCTAATAGATATCATGCAGCTGGATCGCAGAGCCTGTACGATCGATGTGGAAACTTGAGTCAATGTGAGTGGCAATCTCATCTCAGTAACATGCGGCACATGACAAGGAAAAGCAACTACACCTGGGGGAATTTTGAGATGACCAGTCGGTACTGCTTGGCATGACCCAGTTGGGAGTTACGTAAGTCACCTGGATGGGCTAAGGTAGCGCCCAGAGGGAGGGCACCATGTTACAGGAAAATAACTGTATATTTTCAATCTGCCCATCAATGTGGCTATTGTGGCTATATGTTTACACCAACAAATGTTGCTGTAGAGATTCTGTGAAAATAGGTCTTGTATATTGGCACTAAGCCTCCCACAGCTTTCCAAATGAACACCATTTTTACATCATTTCAAACACTTGACCCTCAGTCTGACTGAAAGTAAACACAGACAGTAGCACCCTGGAATGGCCGTTAAGGCTAATTGCATAGTGGTCTACATCTAGGTCAACTTGCCAGCTGACCAAACCACCATTACTAATGTGTGCATGCGGGTTTGTTTAAATGTGTGAGAACAACAATCTGATCAAATCATAGGGGAAATATGAAGAATGTACGCAGAGGTAGAAAGGCAACAAGACCATCTTGACAACATACCCCAGGAAAACAGGTGGTGGTCCTACAGCCACTGCTCTCCACAGCCGACTGGGGAGGAAAACTTTTGCTGGAGAGGGTAGAACCTGTTGATGCCAGACTTGTAAAGTCTGGATATGTCCACAGGAAAGGGTGATTGTTACTGTATAACTAAGTTACAACAAATCAATTTGAAGGTCTGTTCACTTATCCATTACCAACTAGAAGACTGAGGCTGGCAGGGCCAAACGCTCAGCTCCTTGCATGATAATAAAAAGTGATTACAACACATAAAAATTCTATTTTATGTGAGGAACCGCAATATGTGTGACTCATCAGCAATAAACAACCGGTTTTACATTTCCCTTAACCTACTATGATCTGACAGCTCAATGGTTGCCTTGGATGTATGTCGCTAGTCATAATGTCTATTCCAGGGGACTATTTCTTTATCTTCACTCAGACTCTGATACAAAATTCTAAATGATTCAGATAAATGTCATGTTTATTTTGAAAGCTGTAAGAGGCGCCTAGACATATCTAGTACCAAATCAGTTGGTTATAGCGTTTGAATTGTTGTGATCTGTCATGTCTTGGATACGAAAAATTGGATGCGGGGTTTAAAGCCACATTATGTAGCTTTTTTACCTTAAAATAACAGCATTAAAATCATCTTTATGGTACAGCGCGTTGTAGCAGGGTGAATGGTGTCTCTGTCTCAGCCACTCCGCCCTCCTATCACTCGTTTCTGCTCTGTGTAACTTCAGTGAGAGGGTAGGATCACAGCGTTACATACATGTTTACTTCAAAATACAAGTTGTGTTTGTGGTAAGCACCTACATTACGTCTGGCAAATTGTTACAGCCCTGGGATTTGTATTTATGATAGTGGTGTTGCACTCAGAAACTGTGGGGGGCGCCAAATCACACAATGTCAATTTCTACATAATGTTGCTCTAACTACATGATCCAGAATATAATCGCAATGAATACCCTTGGACACAGGACTCTTGGTAGACTTGTACAGTGTATTTTGTTTTTTCCTGAGCTGACAGCAGACTCTTTAATTATACCCCTAAATGTCACCAATGCAATACAACAAATCTTTCAGAAAAAATAGCTCCAGGCTGTGCTTCCGGAACAAACAACAGATTCTGCATCTATTACTAATGTATGTACTGTGTGTATTAGTGTTCAGACCTCTAAGGTACGTAGTTAGAGTTTAAGAAGTTTTGTTAACTTTGGAAAATTATGATGCAGCTACAAAGTAAACTATGGAATCTCTGTTTTGCATAGTCTGACATATTTATCGTTTCGTTTCCCCAAGTCTGTTTATTCATATTTCAGCTAGAGGCAACTTGTCAGTCATAACAATAGCTACCAGAGACATTTGAGGTCAGGAGAAAATTACCCAAGTCTTTTTGACTGCAATGATATTAAAGTTAACTGAGATGTAGATGTTTTCTGTGGGGATCCTACATCGTACTTTCGATGCAATTTATGTACAGCGATGGACACGTTAGAGTTGTTATGGCGATCTTTACACTAGAATAATTCTGTCGGCATGCTGGTATCTCACGGGTATACAGCTTTGCAAACTGCTTTTTGGCAGGTGAGTGAATATCAGGAAGACGATGTGGTGCTTCAGAAGCCATGAAACAGCTGGCTGTAAGGACAAATGACGATGCCTGACTTCCTGCGCAGCTGTGATTGAGGCTGGAGGTCACTCCATCCGGTGCACGGTCTGTATCTGTGCGGCTGTAGCGGCGCAAGATGCAGATGGAGCAGTGTCACGGGGTTCAATCTTCTTCCTGCCTGGACTCTGATTCAGTTTTTCCACTCTTGCCCATCCCGTTCCTCTCTGCCTCCCTCAGTCTTCAGTTGGTGTGATTTTGTTCTACCTTCTCCGTTTAACTCTCTGTGACATCTCTTTCTCTCCCTTATCTCTTTCTTTATCTTTCTCTCCCTCACTCTCTGTCTGACCTGGACATTGCCGCTCTCATCACTTTGCCTCTGGGGCTTGTTTCTATGAATGCCACGCTTGTGACGCTGTCCTGTTTTGACATGTTTTCCCTCTAACTTTATTCAGCGGTCTAAACCCACTAATTCCTCATGGAATGAGCTGCTGATGTACCATCTCGAGCCAAGTGTGTGTGTGTGTGTGTGTGTGTGTGTGTGTGTGTGTGTGTGTGTGTGTGTGTGTGTGTGTGTG
>OMLP01016418.1:0-11130 GCA_900302685.1 Spondyliosoma cantharus
TTCATAAAAGTGATGGTCAGTTGTTCAGTAAATCTGTCAAACAATTCATAAATGACGAGAAGCTTTGGCATCAGAGCGCCAAAACATTTACTCACCTGCCCCTGAACGTTAACAGGAGACGCTACAGGTGAGTTATAAATGTCACAATCACAGAGAAACGTCTCCGGCTGTTTACTAAAGTTAAGACCATCATCTTTGTATTTCAAGTTTTCTGATATTTTAGGTCTAAATATACATTTTCCCAGAGAGACGTTTGGATATCTCTTTTCATCTCCATACATCTGAAAAAAAGCCATTAAAAAAACATTTTTCCATGGTTTTAGCAATAAAATGTTCTATAAATCAGGCCGTGAATGAACTAAGCTCTCGGTAAAATCCCTCAGAGTGTAGAGAGAAATAAAATGTGAGAGTTCGGCTGCTGAAGTGGAGATATCTTGCTCACAGACTGAGGAAAATAAATCATTTGAAAGATATGGATTGTTAAATTACAGACATTTGACTTTTACCGAAGATATCGCCGCTTTTCTGTCTCACAGGCTGATATCTAAATCTGTAAATGAACAATAGCTCAATAATTCAACATGTACTTCTGTGCATTAATGTCCAGAACAGAAACAAAAAAAGTTAAATGTTTTCTCCTCAGTCCTCGTCCTCACCTCTCAGACACAAACACACATCATTCTGACTTTTCTCAATAAAACAATATAACATGTTGTTGACAATGTTAAGTCAATGTTCAATACGCCAACGTGCTCCTTGAATATACATCGACCGATCGACAGACTTCCATGAGGTCAGCTGACGGTTATCGACGGTCTCCTGAGAATGAATCCTACTGATCGTCTTGACCTCTGACCTTTCTCCTCAGGCATCACCGACAGGCTTTGAGACTGAACTGATTCTCCAGAGGAAAATAAAACACGTTCATTTTAATGATCTGCTGCTAAATCATTACTGTTCCTGCCAGCAGTTTTGTACCGAGGGATGTAAAGAGAGACGGAGCCTGTAGGCGGCGCTAAAGGAGCTTGTGAACGTCTTGATCTTTGCATGTGGCTCAAGACGTGAGTTGTGAGTTAAAAACTCCAGAGATGATACTCGGGTGAACTCTGACCCTGGAAAAAATCTGCACTGTTTCACCAAGACGCCAAAGAACAACTGGTCCACGTGATGCTTCAGTCCTGACAGCTGCACTTCAGTTCACCGTTAGCCCCCCAACATGGCTGCCAGTCAGGAGCTTTAGACGGCTCCTGTGAGGACTCAAACAGCTGCCACACTATCTGCCATTATTTTATTTTTTTGAGGCGTCTGGAGGAAACTTCCAACTGTGAATTAATTCGGCTTCTCACAACACGGTTCGAGCCGCAGGCTGTTGACTGAACCTTTTCAGGCAGGAGCATCGTTTCCTCGAGGAAGTTGGTGGGAACGAGCGTGGGCAGCGAGAAACTCTGAACACAAGCTGTTTTTTGCATATTTGTATTTGAAACGAGAGGAATCATCTCTGCTTCAGAGAGTTTATGACTCAGTTAGAGGATTCAGTGGATGACGGAGAAAGATGCTGTTGAAAAAACCACAAAATTCAACATCTCCACTAGTTTGTTTTCCTCGTAGTAGGAACAAAGATTCAAAATGCAGAGGCACTGTTCACAATGAGAAGGAGGAGGGGAAGAAGAAGAAGAAGAAACTGTCTCTGACTAATTCTTCATTATTTGAACCTTCTTGTAAATCCAGCAAATGTTCTACATGAACTTCTTTCTATCTTTGAGTGAAAACATGGCATCTGGTCCCACTGACGTTTATTTGGAGACGACTGAGGGAATGAAACGCTGGTGGGAGACGGTGGAGTGATAACTGATACCACTGGCTGTGGGAGCAGGAAGGAGAGAAGACAACAGAAAGATGACGGCGGAGGTTTCTCAGCAGGAGAGCAGGAGAAAAGAATGTCGTCTGAACACAGAGTGATTATTAAAAGGCCATGACGGAAGAAATAACCTTTATTGACCTTTATTCAGCTCTGTCATCCTTTATAAGGCTGTAGTGCACCCTGCGATGTGACATACACCCCCGCTCCAAAGCATAATGGGAAAGTATTCCAAAAGCATCAAAATGCAAAATCCTGAAGCTTAAATGCTTCTTTCTTCAGTTCTTCAGGGTTTAATGGTGTTGACCAGCTTCCTGCTGTAGATATGTCACCGTGATCCGTCCACGAGGCAGCAAACATCTTCCTTGTTGCCCCCTTTTTAAAAATCGGAGCAGGGACGGTCGAGAACGGGGAGGTTTTTAGGGTGGATGAAGGGAGGGAGGAGGCGAACCAACGAGCTCCTTTAATCATCATCATGGTCGACTGACAGACCCGCTCGGCCCGTACGGACTCGGCCAGACAGCCAAACCAAAAAACCCCATCCGCTCCTCGTATCCCTCAGCAATGAGCCGGTAATCTGAATAAATGGGCCCCCTGCTCGGCTCACACTTATAATGGCTTCGCTCATCACACGGAGCGAGGAGGAGGGGATGAAGATGGAGAGGGAGAAATGGGAACACGGGGGGGTTAGATGAGGATTTAGGAAGTGTCCGTGTGTTCAAAGTCGTTGTGTTTGTGGTTTGTTTAGTTGACTTTCAACGTATCGAACCAGATGCTCTTCTTTCTCTTTACTTCCTGTATTTCTACGCTAACAGGACGGTCACTACGTGGGGTTTAAAGCTGCCGTCGTTAAGAGTGTGAGTGAGTCAGTAAGTATGATTGTTTGAGGATGTTTATTCTACACATCAGAGAATATAGCATGACATTAACTGGAGAGGATAAGTGTTAACAGGAAAACAAGAGGTACACGATCAATAACGTTGTGTGATTAATTCAAAAGAAGACGGTTTGTCTTCTGTCGTGTGGTTAACAAGCCGAATCTTCCCTCTGGAGCAATTAAATTTGAATGGAAAACCGATAAGTTGGACGGCGATGAAAAGTCTTCACTGTCATGACCAAGCTTAGAAAGCATTCCCTTTAACTGACAAAACCACTGTGGTCCAACAAAACTCAACGGACGTTAGCTTAAAACCAGAGTCAGGCATCATACAACTCACTTTAAGCTTTAACAAATAAGCAACTGCAGTGAAAACATTCATTTTCTTCTAAATCATCTGCTAGGATCCATTTCTGAGGGCACGGAGGACCGTTAACACGTCACCTTGTTAAAATAGTTGTAGTTATAATCACTGATTGATTCGGGGTTTTCAGCTGCTGGCCTGTAATTGATTCTCAGATTCTCAGAGGAGAGGAAGACTGAAATGATGTTGCAAAAAGCTGAAGCTCGACTGGAGTCTGTTCTTTATTAGCCTGAGATCCTCTCGATATGAATTCATCTCAAGTTGAGTCAGAACAATGAACATACCGTCCAAATACAACAGGTGAACATTTGAACACGTAAAGGTGTAATTTGTAAATTTGGAGGACGAAGTATGAGCGCTAACTGCTACGTGGCTCTGTTAGCTGAAGGATCGTGAACTTGGATAATGGGTGGAGAGTCACCGCAGGCAAACGGGCTCAGCAGCCTCCCTGTGAAGACGTTTGGATGGCAGACTGGGACCGAACACTGACTCTAAGAGCGACGTCTCTGAAGACGGGTGTACAGTACAGAGGCAATTTACAGAGACTCTGACCAGGACTATGAAGACACGGTGGGCGGGGACCAGAGAGGACAGAGAGAGAGAGGCGGACATCATCAGCGTATAGAACCGGAACATTTTCACATGTTACTCTGTGAACTGAGCATTTATTTGGACCGACTGTGGAGACAAACCAACACTGTTCTGGTGACTCTGATGTAGTTTCTCTCCGCTGACTTCAATGTCGTTGACGTTGAATATTGTCTTACGATGAGTTAGCGAGCTAAAGTCTCAGTTCAGTAAAAGACAGAAACTTGAAGCAGGCGATTGTATTTGGGTGTCAAAATATTTCCTGCCTTGACATTTTGTGAGTTTATTTTGTTGACTTATTAGTGAACCACCTGCTTTTACATCTCCCAGCTGAAACTACAGTGCTAACAGAAGGCACAACGAGGTATTACAAGAAAGGATGGGCAGGAGCTAGCTGGTTAGCATGCTAACCCCAGTATAACCCGTGCAACACAGTAGATGTTAAAACTGTTGATTGCTCGCATTCGGTTTTAAACTAGAGTCCAGGTCAAACGGATCATTTTGCCCCTTAAACTTAAATCTTAATGATTGCTGTCTGACAGTCATCATAAAAACATTTGAACCTTAAACTCAATTGAAGCTGTGAAACCAAACGAATGTGCACGATTCCATTTATCTTCCAAACTCCACGCAGAAATAGAAAATGTCCAAAACGTCTTCAGATGCACAAAAGGTTTCTGAAATGAAACAATACAGAATTCCCTTCCACTTCCAAATGAAAGCGTTGCCCGGCTGTAAAGATGATTGGCGTGCAGAGAATGAAAAGCGGGTCCGTCTGAATGCATTCCGCTCGACGCTGCTGCAGCTAATTGGTACGCGGCGCGGTGGGATCACGCAGCAGGGTGTGTTTCTGCCACAGCACACAGTCAGAAACACTCATTTTTTCCAATCCTCCACTGACTGATCCCAATTACCTTTGAAGTGAGCACTTCAGTCGCATTTCACAATGAGATAAAAACAAAAAAAAGGCCCATTAAGAAGCCATTAGCTGCTGTTAAATCTGTAACGTTATTAACATTATTAAACATTCATTTGTGGACGCTGCCGACTGACGCAGGAAAGTTAAATGTTTTGTCACGGCTCTGCTGGAAACCTCTCACACTTCAGTCCGTCAGTCAGATGTCACCATACCAGTCTGAGTGGGATTGAAATGGGCTCTTTGACGCACTTTGGTTCTGATTGGCCCACGCGGTGCCTGAATCACAGAGCAGGATAATCAGACTCCATCTTCACTCCATCATTCTGTGTCACATCTGAAGCATCATCAGTCGTCTGCATCGTTTTCAGTGGGCGTAGAAACGAGTTGATCTCAGTGTTGATGTTGAACGACCTGAACCACGACACTGAGAGGAGCGTATCTAAAAAAAACACGATGAGTTAAATCAAAATGTTTGGAAGCATTTGATTCAGAACAACTTGAATTTTTGCGATTTAAAACTAGAGCGGCGTAGGATGACGTATTTTTTGTTGGCCAATATATAAGATAGACTTCTCCTGAATCCTTTTCGGACACTTTTGTTTGTTTTTTATTATGTTGCTTAAATTTTAGTTTTGAAATGAGTTACATATAGTCTATCAAGCCATGATAAAAAGGTGAAATCAGACATTTTAAACCTGTCACCTGTAGCCACATGTGTTGACAGTATTCACAGCAAATGTTGTGTTTCTACCTCAGCCAGAGAGAAATCTGTGGGGCGTAACATGACGTTAACCAATCAGAGCGTCTGTTGGATTGCAGTGTCCTCTGTCGCATCTACAGCAAAATGAGCAAATGCAACAGATTGGACAACAGGATTAGTATTTTGATTAATGGAGGACGAGGTGCAGGTGGGTGAAATACATCTTTAATGAGGGAAGTATTGATTACCTCACCACTTGTTACAATAGTTCCTCAAACAGACCAACACTTCCACTGCGAGTCCGATACGAGGAGGAGGAGGTGGAGGTGGTGGTGGTGAATGGATCTTTGTTTGTGGCGTTCAGAGCAGCAGACATTTAAAAAACACAACCGTCATTTATTTTCTCCGACACGACGTCTCCTTCCATTGTGTACCACACAGAGAACACCGTCGATGGGTTTTATAGGTGAACATTCATTCATCCAATTTGTCAGCGGTGTGACCTCCATGGAATTTCTATTCACCTCCTCGCATTGTGTTTCACTGAAGGCAGATATCTCAAAACCCAGGCAACAGTTAGATATAAGAAGTAGAGGGAGGAGAGGGAGCGCTGGTCTTCATTCTAAGGGAACTGGTTCCTCCCAGAACTTTTGAGTATTTCACATCAGATTTCAGCGCTCGAAACATCATAAAACTTTTAACAGCTCGTTTAAAAGTGAGTCAATCCGTTGAAGGGAAGCCAGGAAGTAAAATCTTAACAGCTCCTCGGCGTCCGCACGGGGTTAATATCACCTGTTCGTCAGTTTCTTACAGACAATTACCACCAAGTCCTTAACGAACAGAGGACACGGCAGCACCGTTGAAGTACTGATCAGATCCGGATCAGAGGTTCATATCAGAGCTGGAGGGCACCTTGACATCACAGCAGCTGAAAAAAGCTGCTGGTGTTTCCGTCGTCTTCTTGACTCCAGTGACTCATCGTGACCTTGTGAATAACGAGGCACACAGTGACCTCCTGTCCAGTCACACGACAACAGTCTGACAGAGGAACATGTTTAAGTGATCAACAACACTGATTCATCCTTTTATTCTCTTTATTAAAATTCACTGCGTACCTGAAACAATCAGTCGGCTGTGGCAGTAACCGGGCTGGAAACCGAAACAATGACCGCCGCGACATTACAAAGACTGCAAACAAATAACACGGAGCACGATAATGAAGACATCAAGAGAATAACATCTTCACACGGAGGTTCAGGAGTTGTGTTGGTGTGTTTAATGTGCAGCGCTCTGCTCCGATATGGAGAAAATATGGAGGAGTGAGGAGGCAGCTCAGACTGAACCGATGATCGTTAGAGGTCTGATGGCTGCTCGTCACACGGAAGTCTAACTGCATTTTTACATTACAGAACAGAAGGTTCAAGTATCGTAGTGGACCATTATCTCCATTAAGGACCGACAGATGTGATGGTATCAGTGTATATGTGACAAGAAACTGCAGAACTAAGATTTACATCAGCCACCACATGGAGGCTTTTTGCTTTTATCACGTGTAATTTACAATAGCTGATCAGAAATATGCCA
The DNA here is from genome assembly GCA_900302685.1 of Spondyliosoma cantharus. Lineage (NCBI taxonomy): Eukaryota > Metazoa > Chordata > Actinopteri > Spariformes > Sparidae > Spondyliosoma > Spondyliosoma cantharus. The sequence continues at coordinate 6,891 of OMLP01016418.1, forward strand.
AATAACTACCTTCATTAACAGCATATCAGATAAACGCAACACTGCGTGACCTCTAAGACCACCTAAATATGAACGTACTTCATGCAAAGGTTTGGTTTTGCCTCTGCTGTGAAGATATTGAGAGAGCGACTCAGAAGTGATTAATCCCAGCCTCCCCACCGCACCGCCATGAATAAAAATATATACAGACATGAGATTCAAAAAGTCACACACTCCAGCAACAGTTCTGCACTTTGGCTTGACAGCATTTAATACCAAGTGGGCCCAAAATGAAAGCACAGATCCCAGAGGCGGTGAAGATGGTGCAACTGAGGCCAGAAGGACGACAGGGAAGTGTCGAGCTCCTCAAGAAGTGGAAGATAACACAAACAGCCAAAAGCTGAAGATGTTTCAAACCAGAGTGTCAGCAGAAGTTCAGCCGATCACACCGAGACGTCTCGGTACAGCTCGCTAAGCTGACAGGATGAAGCTGCACACCGGCTGCGTTCAAACAGAAGCTGGCCGGCTGTGCAGAGACGTGAACGTGTTTATTCCTCTGTAAAACGATCAGAAAAATAATGTTTTATGTCGATGATGGTTCTCTATGACGACGTTCCCTCTTTTTGTTCACTTTCTTGTGAACACCTTAAAGAACTAGACTTAAGAGATCTTTATCCAAACAGCTTCTGCTGACAATATATAGTTACGAGATAAGAACAATAATAAATGTTGGTACCTGGCGCAGAACTCAGCGTCTTGTTTCATTGATGAACTACATCCTGCTTGAAACAAGAGATAAACACCAATCATAATCCCCTCAAGTCCAAGGTCACCTCTTAAAGGTTTTCATTTTGTTGGAGTCCAAAACTTAACTTAACAAATCGAGGGGCGGTCGCAGCTCAGCAGGCAGAGTGTGTTCCCATCTACAGACGCTGTGTCCTCCATGAGACTCGCCACCATAAAACTAAAACGTGAAAAGATGAATCCGACACTGACTTCTGCTCAAAAAGAGCCAGTTTGTCAGAATCGTTATCCAGCCAGCAGAAATCAAAAGTTTGTTGTAAAGATGAAAACTTCCAGCCTCTTTGTGTTGAGATCCAGTAAAGTCCTCCAACGCCTCCTGTCGGGAGTTAAACACCATCCGATCAGCGAGGGACAGATGTTCTCCTCTCCACGCGATGAGACGGGAGGTGTTCAGGACGTAAAGGAGGCTCGGAGAGAAGAAATCCCATCTGCCGCCGAAGAAGACTTCTGTTTGATTGTCTTTCAAACTGCACAGCTGAGTATTTACGGACTCATCCACAGCCCGAGGACGTGATGCAGGACGAGAAAAGTTCTCCTCTGCAGTCGGTCGCTCTGGATGTTCACTGAGCCACCGGTTCTGTTATTAAAGGATTCTGATCCTGGCCCGCAGCTACTGATGCACTTACTCTAAATCACTCTGGATAAGAGTATCTGAGAGGCTAAATGCCTGCATCTGTCTATATCCTTATATTGTAATTGCCACCATCCTGTATTGATTACACTCAAAAATCCATTGAGACTAATGTGATTTCATTAAGATACAGTCCAAGGAAGCTATTCCAAACAAATACGAGACGGGAGCGGTCGATCGCTGAAGTTTTGCTGCAACATCGAGTCAAGAAAACCTTCTGCAAAGCTACATAACATTGAAAATCATTGCGGCGGCCTGCAGCTACTCATAATACTTCAGTTGTGTGTTTTCCTTCTGCATTTACAACATCGGGTGAATGTGAAAGAGAGCTGAAGAGATCTGCTGCAGACACGCTGAACTGTTTCAGCTTTAAATCCACGGTTGTGCAGTTAGCATCCACTCCTGCAGCCCGAGGCCCGAGTTTCTGCTTCTTGTTCTGGACCCATCGGGTCACGTCGACGCTCTTCATGTTGGCAAAGTCGATGATTGCAAATTGGTCTCAAAGTTCTTTAAAGTTTAGAAAACAACATCCTCTAAGGCCCCAAATTCAAAACGTGTCAAAAAACTATATTTTGTAAAAGGTTAAGAAAAGCAGTGAGATGTCCTGCAGGTATGTTTGTCATGGTTTGACCTTTGTGTTTGCAGTCAGACGCATGAAGTTTGAGCCAGGAATGAAAAACTCTCAAACGGAAAAACTGAAGAGATTAGAGCCGAGAGAAACAACGAGAATATAAAACTGGACTCCTTAATGTGAGGATGTGATTAAATTCACATGAAATCATTAAAGTCATCTCTCTTTGTAATCAGTCAGTGAAAGTTTCACTGCTGGACAGATGGACACAAATATTACTCACATCTGCGCTCAGTGACCAAAGAAAACAGAAAAATGGGCTCAAAACCTGCAACAACCAGAATGCATTGCAGCGACCTGGACCGATAAACGCTCAGAGTCCATTCTGAAGTAGAAAACTGGCCGGCCAGAAACAAACAATATCATATTACAGCTAAACAGTCAATAAATATGTGCAGCATTTTGATCGATGAGGTTTTCAGCCTCTGTTTTCTCTGCAGGACAACATGACACCTGCTTCTGCTTCATGAGCTTTCTAGGTTTCAGCTTCAGTATCATGAAATACGTTCCTGAAAACGTTTTAAGGCAGCGTAGTAACAGAACCTTGGTCATCTGTCCGACCTCCAGCTGCAAAACAGTGACTGCAACAATGGAGAGAAGGCTGATGTGGTTGATTTCCATGTACTCGTCAGTGTTTGCACCTACAGGTCACTACAACAACAGATGTGTCTTTAAATGTGAATCTAATCTGACGCTCTTCTTGTGTTAATCTCTGGTTGTCAGTCAGCCAGAGACAGGCTGATGATGGTTATTGCTTCAAGCAGCTCTGAAATCTAACGGCTTGATTTGTTGACGAGCAAAGAGGCAGAGAAAAACTCTGACAGGTGGCGTCATCAGGAAACCAGAAAACACAAGAATCTCTCTACCTGAGGAAGAAAAATCTAAACGTTGATCACCTGAAGAGATCTGTGTGAGCACATGTGTGTCATTACTGTCTAAAAGAGCAGGTGAGTCATCAAGACGCTGCCGTGATGCTGAACCTGAAGATGATCTCGTGCTGAAACCAACAGGAGACACAGACATCCCATAAAACACTGCGTCGTCATCACAACAACAGAAAAGTATTGCAGACAATAATCCAAAGTTTCCATTGAAGCTTCAGAAGTGTTCAAAGAACGAGACAAACCTATAAAAACACCCACTTATCTCTCTCACCTTTGATATAAACACCAGCACAACCCTTCGTTAAAGCAGTAAACTGTGTGTTTATACTGTGTGTAAGAAATGCTAATTATCTCAAGCATCCAGTCTTCAAAACAACACAAAGTTCAGTCAAACCGCCGCCTCAGAAATCAACAAGCGAAGCACAGAAATATGTTGCTGCTGACTGACAGACAACCCTGCTATAAATACTGTGGCTAAAAAGAAAGCAATCAAGTCGCCATGTCAGATCACCCTCAGCGTCTCTGTTCATCTCCTCAGATGGAGGATATGAAGGAAAGTGGAGGCGGTTGTCACTTCCTGCTGCATGTCAAATTAGTTTTACGGTCGACAAAAGTGTGTCATCAGATTCGACCCAAAAAGCTCAAATTCAGAACATTTCTACCAACACGGGGAAAGTTAAAAATGGCTGCTGTAGGAGCCATAATATTGTTTACAATGTAATTTATGTTATCAGGTGTCGCAGTTGTAATTGGCACCAATGTTATAAATAGGAACTAACCTTTTGCCCGGCAGGTGTTTTCCACACGGACAGGTAAATAGTTTTTGACCGCTCACGTTCACGCTGTGTTTAGCTGACGCTGACACAAGTTGTTGCTCAATTTAAGTTATTATTGTTTCGTTTGCAAAGGAGAAGTTTCATGTTTGATCACTGAACGAACACATATAAATAAATGGATAAAGTGTTCAAGTCAGAAACTGTGTCGAAGCGTAAGTGAATCAGAAGCGAGTTAATTAGCGCATCAATTAAATCATCTGGGTGGAAGCAACTCAGTAGCTCAAACCATTGGCTTCGCTCCTACAGCTGCATTTAAAGGAACATCTGGCCTCCTCAACATCCAGATGTGCCTGTGCAGATTTCAAGACTTTGATGATCCACAGCTGAAAACAAAAGAACTAAACCAGCCAGAAGATCTTCAACCGGGCCCCGCGACCGCTCACTCACCATACTCGATGTCGTAGAAGACGATGAACTTCTGCCAGCGCAGCTCCTCCACCAGAGTCAGCATGACGTCGTTGAGGCGGACGGGCGG
>OMLP01016419.1:0-11286 GCA_900302685.1 Spondyliosoma cantharus
TACGGGCATCCGGTCTCCAGCGTGCTGCTGTCCAGCCCTGTCCAGCGGCTGGCTGGACATCGGCTGTACAGCGGCGGCGCGCTGTTGCCAGCAGCGGCTGGACAATACGAAATCTTACATTTGACACTTAGCCAAATTCGAGTCCTCTTTAGGTCTTTGCATGTAGATCACCATAAACTATATAACGTTATAAAAGGGGAGGCAAAAATGAAGGACAGTTCTGTCAACTATCATGCATAACGTTATTCCATCTGATATGTCCATCCCTAGTCAACAGCTAACGTTACCATAAATAATAACACATCTTTATCTTTACTGAGAGAACAGAATTGTGTGTCTTAGAGCTACTCATCATCAGGCTGAAACAAGTGGAAATAAACGGTAAATTATTATAGGCTATTACGTTATTTTGCTTTAGTTTAGCGTCATTTCAGGAGCGCTACACTTATGCCACAACTACCATGTTGTTCAGTATCGACTAGAGAATTTGTTTACTATGTCGCAGTATTTTGAATTTGAGTGTAGTACCGCTTTTGGCCACATTCTTACATATGGCGCCTTTAACAATAGTAACAAACCCTCCATGAAACACATTCTGAGTTTTGGAACTAGGTTCAAATGCATCATACCTTAAAAAACAAATATAACTAAAGTCACTTGAAATGTTATTCCGCTCAAAAGAGATAAGAAAAAAGTAAGAACGATAACAGCAGAGTTTTAATGAACCTTTGTAGAGCATTCATAGTCTGCCAATGACCTCTCCAGGCTTCCGTAGTATTGCTTTTCTTTTCCCCATGTGACGTTTTAGTGTCTATAAAATGGCGGAGTCGGAGGAGGAGGTGGACGTCTTGGTCCAGAGAGTCGTCAAAGACATCATTAACGCGTTCAAGAGAAACCCCAACATGTAAGTATACATGCCTGTGAACATATCAGACCCACTGCAGCGGAGTCTGCCACATCCAGCGGACGCTAAGCCACAACAACAGTTTGAACCAGCTTTTCAACTGCCTGGGCTTGGACTATTACCTGGAATAAGAGCGTTTTAAGGCAAATTGACAATTTAGCCACATAGTTTAGCTGTAATTCTGTTTTATGGGTGTATGAAATGGTATCTTAAAATAATCCGTGGACACAGTTTCTTTCCGTTTGTAATATTTATAATATAATTAACAGTGAGTAATTTCGTGTAACTTCGTCTTGTTATAGCCATCTGATGTAGTCAGACGTCTGATAAACTGCCCAATTCTTCACGGGCCAGTGACAACAACGTTTTGATTAATACATTTCGTAATTAACGAGGATCAAATCCGTTTGCTTTAAATTTGGTAGTCTATCAATTCTCCATGTCCCCTTGTTATAACACTACCTTGGTCTCATTAGTAGAGAGATGCCGGCGTCAGGCTGTCAGGGTTAGCAAATGCTAAGTTATGCTTTCTGGAGCACACGATAACGGTACTCCCCAGCTGTCTGTGTATTAATAATGAAAATGGCTAATTAATTGGTACTTAAAGCTCGTGTCAATATGCTAACATCAAATATACATGGTTAGTACACTCAACGTGTGGTGTAGGGTAAAGTGAAGGGCACACACCTGAAGTCCTTCTGCACGTCTACAATAATTATGATGTTTCCAGCCAAACCTGTTAATATGCCACACACCAGCCAAATGAAAAACGTTACAAGTTCCCATCATAGCCTGCTGATATGTATTGAGAAGTAGTTTTGCACTGAGCCTTAATCTTTTCACAACTACTCAGACTCGGTTATCTCTCTATGAAAGCAAGAAATCTCTCTGTCTGTCTGTCTGTCTGTCTGTCTGTGTGTTAGTGTGTGTGCCTCAAATATCTCTGCAGATCAGGATCAGACTGACCTGAGATTTTCAACATGGCTGCTGTGTGGTTTAAGGGTGTGCAACCTCATATTTGTTTGGACTACAAAGATACCGTTAATAAGTTATTTAATAAATGCTTCACGAATTCCGCTAGCATTGTCAACCATAGCCACCATAGCCACGTGCTCACCAGAGCCAATCACTGCAGAGCCCACCCCCACGCCCCATCCCCTGAGTCGATTGACGCGCCGGCACGTCCAAAACCGGATTTGCGATAAATAATGGCCGCCAGGCTTTTTTGCGAACATTGGCGTCACGTTTGGTGCAGGAAGAGACGGTAAAAAACGGCTTTTGTCACAAAAGTGTCCGCAAGTTGGAAGTGTTTGCAAGCAAAAAAAACACGTTGCTTTTGGTGGAAAAGGGCACCACACCAACCAATCACAAAATTATATGGCAAACCACGTGATTTGGTTACTGAGGAACAGGGGGAAGTTGTGGGAGGGACGGCGACAGCGATAGAGACAGAGATGGAGATGGCGAGTTTTGAGAGTTGAGAGATTTGTGACATTTGGTGTGTTTGAAGTGTTTAGTTGGTGTGTGGTTTAGTGTGTAGTGGAGTCGTTTTTTTGTTTTGACTGCTGAATGTGGAGCAGGCAGTGCAGCTGAGGGAGACCTGAGCCTGAGGCATTGCCTGCATTTAAATGTAAATAGTTACATATAAATTTGTAAACTTATGCACAAATTTAGCAAACAACAATTTATATTTGCATTATAAGTAATAAGAATGGTTCGTTAAACATATTTGTGGTTTTCACAGTAAAAAATGTAACTATTTCCAACTCGGATTTTATGTTTTTTTTTGTGATTTTAGGTCCATTGTGTTAATACAGTATGTCAAAATGAAAAAATAACTGTACAGTCACGTGAGGTTGTGCTGAAAATAATGACACCAACAAGGCAAGGTAAATGGTTTTTAAGGTGAAATATAACGGTAAAATCAAAAACGGCAAATTATGTCCCTGATGTCTTCAAACACAGCCTCATTTGGCCATCCATGAAAAAGCTATTTAACCTCCCACTTTTCTATAGGAATACATAATTCCTACGGGCAATGCACTAGTAATAGTCAATACACTGAGTATCGGTATCAGAATCAGAATCATCCTTGCAAGATATACATGCATTGTATGCAATTACACTTGCATACAGCAGCCAACGCAGACAACATTGAAATCAAGTGCCATGTTTCATCTGAGACATGCACAAACGTTAAATACAGTAAACTGTTTAGTAAATCAGGATAAAGAGAAACTTAATATATAGCCTGGAGAGTTGTCATCTGTCATCCTTTCCTGTTCTGTTTACTTCCTCTATGTGCCTGTTTCTTTACAAAACCTGTAAATAAGGAGATGTGGAGACCAGGGCCAAAAACACCCTATCTGGACTCAGGACTTGAGAGCAGTGGTTTAAGATCTACCCAACACAGTATAATAAAGAAGCGTACATAATTTGCTAATTGTCAGTTTTCATATAATGGTATAGCTTGAGAGGTATATTACAGCAACCCAGTCACAGACATTTAGAAGTATCTAATCTCTTGTATCTATGACTTATGTCAAGCATGTTTTTCAAATAAGGTAAACGCTTATTCATTGATTTATATCATAATGCTAAGGTTCTCCAGATATTCATGCACTCTCTTGTTTTGCCACATTATTATCATTACTAGCTGTGTTTTGGTACACAAAATTCATGGTTCGGTATGAACTGCAGTTTTGGTGTAATGGTTCAATATGTTTTTGGTATACAGGGAAAAGATGTTGAAAATGAAATATTATTATTATTGGCCATGATTCTTACTGATTCTTTTACTAATTCTTACTTTTCAGTCAGTTATGTTCAACTGTAATGCTACCAAAATGTGGATCCTAATGTCACTTACACATCTGGTGTCTCATTTGTGTTTGCCATTCAGGCAGCAACACTACATGAGCTTGACTAACCATGCAAAGCAAATTGGCATGCTACAGCTGATACTCAACAACTGGTGCACTGCCAAAATGTTTCAGGTAAAACTCAGAATTGCTGGTCCATGCATGTGAGTAAACATAAAAGACAATAATTGTTTGAGTCACAGGTCATACCGAACTAAGTATTTTACTACATACCATACCATACCATACAGTCTGACATGGATTAAGTTTTGACCAAGATTATTTAAGACCCATCGCACACAGTATGACATCATATGATAAGATCACGGTTGTCATAGTGTGAACGGGCCTTAAGAACAAGAACAGATCTAATACCACTGTTCCGGCAATATTGGCGAGTCTACACAGGTTTTTTTAAACATGGGCTAACCCGCAAAAAATGTACTATTGACCCACTTTCCGCAGGCAAGGCAGCCTGCTTGTGATTTTTATGTGAATCCTTACATTGTACATCAGTGACCTCATGTTTTATGTCACAACTGGCCGGAAACAGTTGTCTAGAAGAGATGCATGATTTAATTATTTAATCCTCATTCAAGTTAGCCGGCTCAGTCTGCAATCCAGGTATTTTCATAGCCAGGAAGGCGAGCTTTATTGGCTTCAAAACACCACTGAGCAGCTTTCATAGGAATGAACGGGACTTTACCTCGAACACTGTGTCAAGTAATAAAACTGCACCTGCTACCACTGGATGTTGACAATGTGTCATCACTTGCGCAGCGGAATTTAGTGTGTTCATCCGGGTATTGCGTTTAGATCAAAGCCGAACCGAGGTTATATAGTGTCTACTGCAGAGTCTATCGACCTGAGTGTAAATACCAAGTTTACACATTCCCTTTGCACACAAAAGCCTGATCTTAGCGGGTTTAAGTGGAAAAGGGATGTAAAATAAAAATACTCCAAGAAGACCAAGGTGGGCTGTGGCTGGTGGCTGTTACAGCAGCAAGTCAAGTTATTGCCTGTAGTACAGAGCCAGTTGAACAACAAGGTAAACCTTCATTTTCAACTGTCTGCTCCCTCAGTGATGAAATTGGTGTGATCCCGTGTCCAGAGGCTCGCTACAACCGTAGTCCCATTGTGTTGGTGGAAAACAAACTGGGTGTTGAGAGCTGGTGTGTCAAGTTCCTGCTGCCGTATGTCCACAACAAGCTGCTCCTGTACCGCCAGCGCAAACACTGGCTGGACAGAGAAGGTAACTGAACACACTCAAAACATCTTTCTCAACACAGTCCTTTTGGAGGTATAATGCCAGTGTTTCCCCTATATACAGATGGCATACACATGGACTTAAATGGTCACCCAGTAGGTGAATTAATTTATTTTTATTTTTATGCTGGTAGGGTGTCAGTGTTTGAGTCACACCATTACATTTGGTGTCCTGTTGTCAAGTTGCTGTGGAAAATTTCATGTATGTCCCCTCTAAAGGTGATATTAGATTTTCACCCATGAGTTTTTAAAACTGGCTCATCACACCTCATATGTCCATTTTTTTGTGACACCTTCGCTGCTACAACTCCATCCTCGGGGAAACACTGAAGGCTGACGATTAAATAGGAGTCTATCCGCAAACATATCTGTTCCTCCAGAAGTAAATGCTAGCGCTCCCAATTATATAATGGCAGTTTTTCTTCAAAAAATGATTATGATAATTAAAAGTGATGCATGGTGTAAAGGAAATACCATGGAAATCATTAACTCCTAAGTCATATATTACCACATTTTATCTGAACATTTGTTACTTATATGCTCATATATGTATTAATATCACATTCACTCAATTTAGTACACTTTAAAAAAAAGTGTGGGAAGGTTCTGTAACCTTTCTCCAAAATGTAATTTTGTCAATAAACACAGAAGTAGAATAAAAAGTGCAGTACACTGTTGATGCACTCATGACGTCATCAGTTTTTCCTCACCCTCAGCTGGTATTAACTACAGGCTGGAAAAAAGGAAATGTACGAAAAAAGTGAAAACATCGATTAACTTATCAGTATCGGCCATGAGAACCATGTGATTATTGGTTACAGGAATCGGCTGAAAAAAAAACATATTCTGCATTCTTACAGACCATGGCACTTTTCGTTCTTTTGGCTGTGAGTGAGACTGATTATTGAGTCAGTGGTCTAAAATGGCTCCTGGGACAATTGCATCAACTACGGCTTTTCTACACACATGTGCTCACTCAGCTTGACTCAGTACATCAGCCCAGTGTGGCATTTCAACAGGGTTACCTGATTGTAGGTGTGTCTTGAACTAATGCTGTGCTTGTCTTGAGTATCTGTCAAACAAGCAGAACTCTCAGTATTATCGCAGATTTGCCGCCAATAAAGCTGCGTTAATCTGTGAAGAGCATGTTTTGCTTCACATTAATTTTTCACGATAAAAGCCCTAGTTTTTTAAGTTATTCAAAAGCTTTAACTATGAAGCAGCAAAATCAAAAAATGTTTGCATTTCACCAGCAGTAACTTAACACGACTCCTGATACAGCTGAGTGTTGAAACGGTAAATGAGGCAGATGTCTGAAAGTACAAACAGCGAAGCAGGAGAGAAATAGAGACTTTTTCTCTGGTCTCCTGTTGGAGGGGTAGAAGGGGGTTGTTACAGGTGGGCTGAGGTCATGAGACGTCAATGTAGCCTGCTTGTAGACGGGGCAGAAGTCCTTTGGCCCCCCTTGGGAGAGGCATGGTGTGGCCCCAAAAGAATCAGATTATCAGCCAACAAGCTCCCGATTCTAACTTGGTAATTAAAGCCAAGCCTTTTAATTTATTATTTTTAAACTTTTTTTGCTTTGTTATTTTACACAGAACAGCACAGGCTAAATGTTTTGATGGCCAAATAATCATCCAAACCAAAGTAATGAAGTAATGTAGATCATCAGATAGGCTAACAGCTGATGTTTGTGTTCCTCAGCTTTAGTGGATATCACCTGCACTCTGTTGCTGCTTAACCCGGACTTCACCACCGCATGGAATGTCAGGTACAAATACATCCAGTCACAGCCACTGACAACAACATAGCTGTAGAACTATTTGATCTCATGGATGCCAGCTGCATTGTCTGAGACCCAGCACACTCAAAACTGAACATAAGACTCCTGCGGAATGTTTATAGAAATGCTTACCACAGCTCAACACACCTGAAGGACGGTATTCATGTCCTGTGAGAAAAGGCCATAGTCTGCTGTGTAGACTTATTGCAATCCATGACTGATTGTTGTTGCAGGAAGGAGCTACTGCAGTCTGGAGTTCTTAACCCAGAGAAGGACCTCTACCTGGGCAAGCTGGCCCTCACCAAATTCCCCAAGAGCCCAGAGACGTGGATACACCGGTAAGGCTATTCTAAACACACAAACACAATCATTGTCACTTCTTCACATCAGAATCAGAATTCATTAATGACACCACAGGATTTTGTGAGACTGTGGCGGGTTGACCTTGGACCTCTAGAGGTTGCCTTGAATTAACAAATGTAGGCTATAGTCAATCAGTTTTATTGCTTTCCATGTTGCATTATTCCAGAGTTGCAAATAAACCTTCACTGAGACTGAAAGATGGTCACTGTCCTGTTTTACAGTGCTATTCCACACATATATTGTCTGGTCTGCTGTAGAGTGTGAGCTTCCTTTTACGCATGTGCATATGAACACATGCTTGTGTTGGTGATGCCAATGCGGTTACCGCAATACCGTTGCTCGTTGGTGTTTATTAAATGTAATGAATATTTTTATTTCACTCTCACTGTTTTCTAGGCATAAAGTCACAGTACACAGGCCAGGATATGTCTGGCAAATAATACCCAGACAGAGCAGGCGATGGTAAATGGACTTTCATTTATATTAGAGTCCGACCGTTTTATCGGTGGGCCGATATTGGCCATTTTCCAAACTATCGGTATCTGCATTTATAATGGCCGATAGATTAATATTTAGAAAATAAAATAAAAAACGTACAAAACACCCGTTTACCATGTTATGAGTGTTGGCGTTCACCAGAGGGCACTCTACAACAGGTTGAGTCTATGCCACCTGATTGACATACAGGACGGCCAATCTGAGATCTCTTGTACGGGTCACGGGTCATCGTGTATGCGCAAATGAGCTAGCTACTTCAAAACACAAGCGATCACGGTATCACGGTAAAGCTGATGTGCTAAGTTAAGTTACTGGTCCATAAAGCCATGTTTTCCTTAAAGAACAGCAGGACTTGGACAGCAACTTGTTACGACTTGTAACAGACTTGCAGACCTATGGGGGGGTATTGCATATCAAGTTGTTGTTGTTGTTGTTTTTAAATGTTGAACAATTATGCTTGATATTTTAGGGAAAACCGATTTAAACAGAACTAGATTAGTTTTAGTGAAAGCTTGGTGCTCATCCTTCCATGATAGTAAGTGTCACCTCCTAATTAAGGTTGTTGTGTTTTTGACTTCCAGATATCAATTGAATAGTTTTAGCAGTTATAAAACTGAGTGAGTTTTAGTGACAGATGGTTTAGCAGTAATAGTACACCAGGTTAATGTAGGTCTCTAACCCAGGAGTTGTCGTCTCCCTACAGACGCTGGGTGCTGCAGCAGATCCTGCGTCAGTTCTCTGCCGAGGGCCGGCCCAGTAAGCAGCACCAGGGTGAGACGGAGCAGGCTGATGCAGAGAGGAGCCAGCAGCTCGGGGACCATCTGGCCAGGACGCTCCACCAAGAGATGAAGGTGTGCTGTGACGCTGCCTGCCGCTATCCCAGCAACTACAACGCCTGGTCCCACCGCATCTGGGTGCTGCAGCACATGGCCATGGGCAATGTCAAGGTGCGATGAGGAATGAATTTTCTTTTTCTGTTTTTTCCAAGATCAAAATAATGTGTTGTAAAGATTGCACGATGCAATTTTTCCTTCTCCGATACCTAAACGGGGGGAATGCTGACTCCTTACCTTTTGAAGCAGTCAGAAAGTCATACATCGTGTCCATTCCACCATTATTTACATTCCCTTCGTTCACCTCTTTTTTCTGTTTCGTTTTCACTCCTGGACAGCCCCTGGAGTACAGCAAGTGCTCCCAGTTCAGAAGGCTAATCGGCTCTTTCATGTATCTTGGCTGCCATGGTAGAATTATTTGTTGATAATGGCTCAATCTCCCACGAGTGAGGCCAGTCATTTTCCCTTTCCAATCGTGTATGGCCGGGTAGTTTTGTTTCATGGAGGCCAAGCAATTTCAATGTGTTTTGGTGCAAAGTCCTGCCTCATGCTTTAGGACCCAGTCAGATGGAACACAATTTGTGCAGTAAGAGGCGTCTTTTTCCAGTTGCACAGAAGAAAACAGAAGAAAAATAACAAAACAATGGTTTTGAATAACAGCTAAGTGTTTATAGTCAATGGAGACCAGGTAAATACGGTTATAGTTGCCAAACAATGTTGCCATCTTCCGTTTTATAAGGGCTAGTATAATTATGCAGTTATTTTGGTAAAGGTAAAGTAAACAGTTACTGTACTGTTGAGTAAAATGATAACTAGTAATATGTAATACACTACATTTTGGAAGTAAGTTGCCCAACACTGCTGTTTTATATCCTTTGCTAATTACTTCTAAATACTTGGAATAATTCTAAGAACAACAAATCTAGATATCCATTTACAAAATGTAAATTTGGATTTTTTTTGTTTGTTTGCAGCTTGTCTGACATTTTGACTATGTGTTTATGTCTAAGATTGGAGCTTGAGTTGGTGAAAATAAAAATAAAAAATTATCACGCACCTAGCATCTGTTGTTATATTTTGAACAACAATTACTGTACTTAGTCATCAGGTAAACTTAATCAAGATGTCCCACTTAATAGAATAAATTGAAAACATGACAATTTCCCCAAGTACACATTGTATTTTCTCAATATTAGACTTCTATTTTTCGCAAACACCTGTGATCACTGCCATGTTTACTCACAGGTTTTCCATGATGAGCTGTCCTCTATGCGCCTGTGGGTGTCCATGCATGTGTCCGACCACAGTGGCTTCCACTACCGCCAGTTCCTGCTCAAGGAGCTGATCACTGAGCTCTCTCAGTCGCCGCCCTCTGCCACCAATTCTCCCCCGCACCACTCCAGCACAGTCCCCAGCAGCAGCCCTAACCATCACAGCCAAGCCCATGCTAATGGGGAGCTGGCAGGAGCTGAGGCAGCTGGTGAGGAGGAGAGGCAGCCCAGCTTCACCACAATTCTTCAACTCTTCCGCCAGGAAATGGAGCTGTGCTCCGACCTGATCCACTCCTTCCCTGGACATGAGACACTCTGGAGTCACCGGTAAGGCCACCGAGGTGAACAGAACACAAGACTTTTTTAATTTTTTTTTATTTATTAACCTTAATTTTACCAGGAATATTCCCAAAATAAGCTGTAAATATCCTAAAAGGTGAAAGCAAAGCATAATACGGCATAGCACCTAAACTATAATGAATGTTTTTGTTGTTACATCAGGAATTGGAAAGGAATCCTGCTGCTAAGGGATTTGTTTGTTGCTTTTAAGAGTTCAAGGCCAAAGGGTTCAATAGGGTTCCAACTTGAAGGGCAGAAAACTTTAAAATTTGACTCAGTCAGCACCATATGTGGAATATAACCCTGGGACACATTTCCTATACATGAGCAAGATCAGGTGAAAAATGTGGCAGCTATCAATCAAAAATATCCTCGCAAAGGTAGATAAATAAATATTTAGATAAATAAATTGATAAATAAATTGATCTAGCACTCAGTAACCATTAATCCAATCATCATGGCACTTTATAGCTATCTTAAGACTGAGGTTGGGAATGGGACTCCTAAAGCATTTCTAGCAAAAACCCATATGGGGCGGTATCATTACTGAAATCTATCTATCTATCTATCTATCTATCTATCTATCTGAAAATCTGAAGTACCATATTAATTAGAGGACATAGGTGTGGCCTATCACTGAATAGATTATAAATTGTGGTTACACCATCATAAAATCTGAAACATACCTTCAGGCTGAGGTTGGGAATAGGTCTACCAAGGCACCACAAATACCACATTTTTCAGCTCACAACCTGGTGGACTTTGGATTTCACCAAATCTCGCTCATTGCTGCCTGTGGCTTAATTTTCGGCCTGTTGAGCTTCCACAGTGAAGTAGGCTTGAACCCGGCAAATAGCCACTTGTGGCTATATTTTTGCTGCTGTTATTGGTTTAAATCTGTCAAAAGCAGTCGTGGTATGTGAGTGAACATTTGAATTAAAGTTTTAATTTATGCAAGAACTGCCTCGAAGTACAATGGAGAGGTACTTGTTCCATGTTCTACTGCTTTCTATTGTACATGATCAACTATTAATAACAACATATTAGAATGATTTGTGTTTTGAGAGAAAAAAAAAAAAAAGGGTTAGGGTTCCACCAGTAGGAGCTATGCACTATTAGATACTTTCAATTTTTCCTAGATAATAAGCTGTTTAGGACTTAAGAAAGG